>JAPPVO010000927.1:0-19805 GCA_030407325.1 Camellia japonica | reverse complement strand
TGAAATTTTTTTTTTTTTTAATACACTTAATATAAATACAATTAAAAAGTATAATATTTGTAAATTTTTTTTAAAAAATCAGTGAATATCAAAAATACAAAAACAAAATATAAAAATTCAGTACATTTTTATATTCTTGTGTATTTATTAATTTTTAAAAAATATTTTATTTTTTAATTACAGCTAGGTTGGATACATCTAAAAATTAAAAAAATTTGTTTACAATATTAAAAAAATTTATTAAAAACAAAAAATAATAATTTTCAGAAAATTGAATTAAAAAATTTGAAACCAAAGTTTTATCTGTTCATCCGTGAATCAAACCCAACTTTGAAACATTTCTTATGCTTTTCTCTTCCTTTCTTCTACAGGTAAACTACTTTGTGAATTCATTGGTTCGTTTTGTTTTTAACCAAACAAAATCTTGGATTAAACAAATGTTCAATTGATCAGTTTAGTTCCAATAATTTTTTTATAGACCAGTTAGTCTAATTGATTAAGGAAGTGATATATTATTTGGAAATTGAATTATATCCTTATTTCTATTAAGTTTCATTTATTTTTATTTTTTTTTTTTATTTTTTATTTTTTATTTTTTATTTTTTCTCATTTTGTGTTAGAAAGGTAAGATACACCACCTATGAGAATCAAATTTGGAATAATTTTTTATATGTGAATCTTTTTTATTTGAAATGACTTGAAATGTGATATTTTTTAAACATTTCAAAAGAGTACAAAAATAATTTGAAATATGAAAATTTTCAAACATTCTAAAAAGATGTGAGATTCTTCAAAAATTTCAAAAGGAGTACAAAAAATTCTTAGTAAGTTTTGGTCAAATGTATAATTTCAAGTTATAATACTCTAATGTAACACTTAAACATAACATTCCAATGTAACATTTCAAAAATTTTCTTATATACTTTTTCCAAATGTAACACAATATAAACACTTTAAAAAAACTTTTCAGTGTAACACACAAAAAAACTCTTTAGTATATTTTTTTTTTTCTAAACGTAACACTCAAAAAAAAAAAAAAAAAAAAAGGATGTGGGATTCTTCAAATCATTCCTAATGGATGTAGGATATTTCAAACCATTTCAAAAGAAGTACAAAATTTCTCTTAGTAAGTTTTGGGTAAAGGTACGTTTGGGAAAAATACACTACAAATTTTTTAGTATTTTTGTGTGTGTTACATTGGAGTGTTACATTTGTGATTACATTGATTGAAGTGTTATGTTTGTAATTACATTAATTGGAGTGTTATGTTTGAAAAAATTACACTAAGGAGTTTTTTTTTAATATTACATTGGAGTTATGTTTGGTAAAAGTACACTAAGAAATTTTTTTGGAATGTTACGTTATTGCAGACATGTTCTACTTGATATATTCTAAAATATGAACGGTTCAGATTATCAAAATGGGCACCGAAATGGGCCCATTTTGCCGCACAACAGTTGCTGCTGTGCGGGCTGTGCAGTAGCATTCCCAATGCCTACGGTATTATGCTTGGGAAAAATTCACTCAGAAGTTTTTTTTAGTATTATATTGGAAAATTACCTTATTCGAATATTACATTTGAATGTTATGCCCTTATTTGTAATGTGAGATTTGTTTCAAAATGAGGGAAAATCCAAAACCTCTATAGTGCGAATTGTTTAAATGTATAATTTCATATTTGATAAACTCATTTTTATCCTTCAAAAATTAAATCCAAACATGTAAGTGACTACCTTTTGTATAACTTCAACTTTAATAGAACATTTGGGTTCATAAGAAAAAAGGAGGACTAATCAGTTCATAAGATCACATTTTGAAATTTATTGATACTTCACCCAAACTACTTCAACTAAAAATAAAAATAAAAACACTAAAAATGAAATAACCTAAAATAAGGCAGCGTATAAACTACAGTCAATATATCAATATTTCCTCTTCCATAATTACTGGTATTCTAATCTTTACTAGTAAAAAACTTTAGACTCTATTTGCCTACCTTCAGTTCACTTTTTTGTTGAATTTTTAGAATTTGGCAAAAAAAACTTCTATAGTAATTTAACCTAGTTTTATCCATTTTATGTGTATAGTGATTCGGTAATGTTAAGGATTAAAAACTCTAGCACAAAAGAATACTAAGAAAAAAGATGTGTGAATTAAACTTGCTATTTATAGTAATGATTTATGCTCAACTTGTGATTTCAAGTAAAATTATGCCTTTTTTTTTTTTTTTTTAGATTTGAAGAAAAATTGTGTATTTAATTTGCAATTTATCACGTTAGGTCTAACGTCAAGCTGGCATTTGACTCCCAACATAAAATTTTGACTACTAGTCAATATTTTTAAGGGTGAGAAAGATTATGGTATACACTTTTTGAAGAGTGTATATCATATGTATCTTATAACTAAAAATAAAAATAAAAATAAAAATAATATAATTTTATACTTTCTAAGTTATAACTAAAAGAAAAAAAATTACCATAACTAAACACAATATGAAGTACAACTAAAGAACTAATGAGTCATAACTAAAATAATGTAATAACTAAAGAAGAAAATGACATAATTAAAAGTGTATATGGTACATTCTTTTCAAGGTTGTGTATATTAGAATTTTCCTTTAAGGGTAAGTTACATTGCCCAACTCTAAAATTTTAAAAAATATATAATAAATTATATATATATATTTAATAGGTAGGTTCAAATAGGTTGACCAATCGGTCGGCCGGTTCCCTTTCAAATAGGTAGGTTCAAACAGCTCCAAAATGTTCAAATAGGTAAAAAAAAAAAAAAAAAAAATTTTTTTGCCTTACCAGTCAGCCGGCCGGTCGACCCTTCCCTTTTGATGCACGGTTAGAGAAAGAAGTATCATATTGAGAAAATTAGCCTTTTTTTACTCAAATTTGGTGAAAAATTTGGTCCACCCTTGGAGATGGTCTAAACCAACGCAAACTGAGAGAGAGAGAGATGGCAGGGTATAGAGCTAAAGATGAATATGATTACTTGTTCAAGTTGGTTTTGATTGGTGATTCAGGTGTGGGTAAATCGAACCTTCTGTCGAGGCTTACGAGGAACGAATTTAATCTGGAATCCAAGTCCACTATCGGGGTTGAGTTAGCTACCAAAAGCCTCAACATTGATGGCAAGGTCATCAAACCTCAAATTTGGGACACTGCTGGTCAAGAAAGGTCTCTCTCTCTCTCTGAAATTTTGCTTTTTCTGATATGGGTATATATATATATATATTTTTTTTATCAGCAAAGAAAATAGAATTTTATTGATAAAGAAGAAGTACAAAAAAAGCTTGGCATAAATGCATTATAGTTCAAAAATACATCCCAACGAGGTTGGCACCTATTAGAGAACCCAATCATGTGCAGGCACAAGCCGAAGAAGGGCTGAAGAGCAATCAGCCAAGGGAGAAACAAAGAAGAGAACAAGTAAAAACCAAAACATCAACCTGAGAGCCTAGCTTTGTAGTCCTTGATACCATGTAGGCAAGACAGAAAGTCATAGATTGAGAATTCTGGCAGGTTAATCGATTGTTTGACCCAAAAAACAATCTTGATCTTAATGTTCTCCACCAAATCCACCCAAGTAGGTTCCTTAGAGTTAAACACCTTATCATTCCTAGCAATCCAAATGGTCCAAAGAATTGCCAAAGGCATGGCTTCCCAAATAAATCTGCCCAGGTGCTTTCTATTTTGACCAAACCACCAAACCAACAATTCTTGAAGGGAACCAGGAGAGACCCACGTAATGCCCCACCAATTGACAATTTCAGACCAAATTCTCCAGGCATAATAACAATGAACGAGCAAATGAACTGCTGATTCTTCTTCATTACCACAGAATGCACACTGGATTGGAGTGTGGATGATATGTCGTCTGAGAAAGAGATTAGCGATTGCAATTCGATCCCACCACACCAACCATCCAAATGCCTTTATCTTCGGAGGCGCAACTGACTTCCATAATTTCATAATAGGAAAAGATGGCAGCTGAAGAGAGTTCTCAAATAAATCATAGAGAGATTTAACAGAGAAGATACCTGATGAAATGGGAGACCAGATCAGTTTGTCCTCCACAGGAACTCTTTCTTTGGACTTGTTGAAACCTCCCAAGGAGATCATGATGCAATTCCTCTTCCCAAGCTCTCAATGCTCTCCTGTATGAAATACTCCACTGCATCTGATTGCCCAAAATCTGAAATGATATATATTGATGAACAAAAGAGTCCTTATCATTTGCAAGTGAAAAGAGTCTAGGATATATGGAGGACAAAGGTGAATCAGAAAGCCAACCATCAGTCCAGAATTTGATATTTCTACCATCGCCCAATATGAATTGGAGGTTATCAAGGAACAAATTATGGACTCTTGAATTGGATCTTCCCAAGCCCAAAATGGACTTCCAAACCACAGAGCAATACCTGAAGGATGAGGAACATGGCAGCCAAGTGATAGAATTTATATTATTTTTAGCACATAAGACTTTCTTCCACAGAGAGTCAGGTTCGTTAGCAAATCGCCACCACCATTTGCATAGAAGTGCCTCATTATTTTCCATAGATTTCCTAAACCCAAGACCTCCAAACTTTCTACTCAAAGAACAGGCCTCCCAGCTAACCAGATGGAGCTTTTTCTTCTCTTCACTATCCCCCCAGAGAAAGGATCTTTGGAACTTGTCAATAGTGTTTGCCACTTTGGAGGGAATTCTAAAAAGAGACATATAATAAAGGGGAAGCGAAGATAAAACTGATTTAACTAAGGTAATTCTACCCCCTAAAGAAAGGTATCTTCTTTTCCATGATGAGAGTCTATTCTTAACCTTATCAATGATAGGTTCCCAAGTTGCAACTCTCATAGGATTAGCTCCTAGAGGCATACCCAGGTATTTGATTGGTAATTTACCCACCGAACAATTGAAATACTCAGCCACTTGAGATGTGAAATCATTATTGATGCCAACACCACATAACATCGATTTCTGAAAGTTGATTTTCAGTCCAGAAATTAATTGAAAACAACAGAGTATTCTTCGTAAATTAATTATCTCATTCCAGTCTGGGTAACAAAAAATTAGAGTGTCATCGGCAAACTGCAGATGAGTTAAATTCAATCCAACAGGACCAATATCAGCCCCTTTAATGAGGTTCAAAATTTTGGCTTTCTTCATGAGAATGTTTAATCCCTCAACAACAAGATTAAAGAGAAAGGGAGAAAGAGGGTCACCTTGTCGTAGTCCTCTTTGTGGGGAGAATTCTTGTGTGGGGGATCCATTTACCAAAATAGAGATATGTGGTGATGATATACATTCAGTAATCCATGAGACCTATTTCTCTCCAAAACCAAACATTCAAAGCAAGTGGAGAAGGAAATTCCAATTGACAGAGTCAAAAGCTTTCTCAAAATCTAGCTTTAAAAGAATTCCACCCCTAGAGTTGTGCTTCCAAAGATCCACTACTTCATTAGCTATAAGAATTCCATCCAAGATTTGCCTGCCCTTGATGAAGGCAGATTGGGATTCATCACTTCTTTAGCCTCGCGGTATAGAGTATGTCATCTGATATGGGTATATTTGTATTTGTATGTGTATGTATCTACATGTGTATGCTTGTTGATGTATATCCATCATCCATGTCTCCAAGTATACTGCAATTATGTATTTGTTTGTAAGGTTAGCTCTGAATTCTTGTGTTTTCACTTGAATTTTTAATGGGTTTTGTTGGGCCAGGAAAATTAAATGATTATCTGTGAAGTTCAACAATTTTTGATGTGGGTTTTGATGTTTAATGACATTCTTAATGGTCTTTGAAGCCACAAATGGTGATTATTTACAATAATGATTTTGGCATATCCCACCCAATATGATATTCTGTGGGTTTGTGTGGTGATTTTGAAGGAATCAACTTGTTATTTGACTAAATACAAATTACAATGAAGCTTGGTTCCATTCAATATCTTTATAATAACTGTGTACCTCAGTTCATAGTGAAAAGATGTAAATAGGGAAGCAACTTCTTTACTTCCTTTCGTCAGTACATATTTCTAACATAGGTAACAAACTTTGAAGCTGATTAGCATAGAGGCGATACCTATGGAGCTTCTAATTACACAGTTACCTAAGGAAGTTCAGATTTCCAACGTGAGGCAAAATGGAGCCTGTCAATATTCAGTCACCCTCTTGTGGTGACGGCCACATGTTACGCTGGCCCATTGACCGGAAAAAAGTCATGATCACGATCAAGTTCACGCACTTGCCATCAATCTATAGTTTAAATTCATTCTAGAACTCAAACTACCGATTCAATCTCCACCCAAGAATCTAAATCTTTTTTGTTTTACTTTTCAAATTCCTATCTAAATTCATAATCCAAACATAGACTTAAACTTTTTTATTAAATTTAAAATCAAATGAAATTTCATTTTACTCTCCGAACTATCATTTAAAATTTAATTTAATCCATGTTTTTTAATAATAATTTTATACTTAAACTATTCTATTTTATATTAATTTCACCCTCACCATTAGCTACCGTATATAATCAAATGGAAGTTGCTAATATGACACCGAAATTTAATTTGAAACTTCACTTTACTCTTCGAAGTATCCAAAAAAATATCAATTAGACCCCTGAGTATATTTAAAAAATTAATTTAAATTTACTCACAAACTATCTTCTTCTTTTTTTTTTGTTGTGAGGTAAATTTAAATTTAATTTCTACTTGCACAATCATCTTAGTTCCATCTCTACTTGCAGTTTAATTTTTTTTTAAATACATGTGATGTTATGTGGCTATAAATGTCTGATAATTTTTTTTTTTTATATGAATAATTTTCTTAAAATATCCTACAATTAAAACGATTTGAATCATCAAAATAATCTAAAGAAAAGCTCACACAAGACCGCACAACAAACTACTGTGCAACGTGAGTACAACAACCACTTCTCTTCCCTAACGTTTTACCATCTTATTTGTTATTTCTCAAACTTTATTATCTACAATTAACGGAGTTCATATCTTCTGTCTTCCTTTTTTCCATCTTCTATTTCATACTTGTCTGATATTACTACATCATCACATCAATAATTAAAAAAATATAAGACAAGAATGGCAAACGATCTCATATCCAATAAAAGACCCTAAATGTCTTGAGTCATTATAACTAAAGCCCTCAAATCCACTATTGCCCATTCATGGTCATCCCACCCAACCCACTTAATTAGGATTTTTCTAGAAGTTTACACAATTTGTATACAAACATGAAAAATTTACGGAATTTGTATTTAAAATGACAGGATTGTAGTATGATTTATCATTTTAAATTAAAAATCTTTATTAAAATAACATTTAGTTATACAAAAAATTGTCACTGCTATATCATTTTGTTAAAGAATTCTATATAAATACTATTTCGTATAAGTTGACATCAGTCCATAAATTTTAATTAGATTGGATGCCTTATCTCATTATAATCCAAAGAGCAAAAAAAAGATGGCAACAGGTTGCCATAAGTCAAGTCTTTATCCCATCAACAATGGCTCTTGAGTTATCAATTGGTAAAAGCACTATTATATATATTTTACTCCTTAATCATATCTATGATGAACTTGATAACTTAGCGGCGTAAAATGGTCTGAACTCATTCCCCTTTTTCCACAAGTAATCATTAATTATTTGCTAGAATAAGCAAATAGAAGGAATTCCATTCCAACTGCGGACAAAGATAAATATACACTCAGATTAAAAACAATTAGAACATGAACATATATATATACAAGAACTACCAATATATATTCTAAAATGATTTTTAGACTTTAGACTTTAGAGGATGATTCTTGTAATCAACCTAATCGATTTCTCTTGTTTTTAAGTTAATAGATCTGTTGTTGGGTGTGAATTTTCTGGTTTTGGAGAGTAAACAAAACTTACTTTCATTGGAACTAAGTACTAGTGCCCAAAGCTGGAAGTTTTCATCCCAAATCCTAATAATAACAAGCAGTTTTTATTCCTTTAATCTTTTAAACTTATAGTTATGTTTGATTATCAGATTAGGTTGACTAGGATAATGTATGGGATTACTAGTGTGGTGACATTAAACTGTAGATGTAAGATAATTGGTATTTGCTTGTGCACCAGTGTAATTGGTTTTGATTAAATTTATGCAATTACGTAAAAACATTCGTTTTATAAAATGTAACTATGTTGTTTTTGTCACCAAACCTTTTAAACCAAATGAACTATAAGAAACCAAGGTAATGTCAGATTTACCATACCCTGAATATCAATGCACTTGAATGCAATTCTGTAAGTATTTAATAAATTCAATAAATTTTGAAAAGGAAATCTAGGCTATTTGGCCCAAAGTATATAAACTTCAAACAAGTAGAGAGTTTAAAAAGGATACATCAACAAGTCTTGAAACTTGCAAACAGACAAACTACTCTTAGCAACTAAAAAAACAGACAACAAACAATCAAGTCTATAACAGCTTTAACACAACAAAAATCATAAAAAAAACAAAATAAAATATTCTTCATCCCAACTAATTGAGTTTAGACAGTATTCTTCACATTTCTCTAATTATTACAAGCAAACATAATACATACAAACCATGTCTTAGTTTATATCACACCACATATATATAGATTATAAGAAGTTTTACAGTTATGTCTCGTTTAGACCATTGCAAGTCATATCTGTAACTGTTAAGTTTTATTCTTGGCAATCCCGTTTGACAAGAATTTCTATAAGGAATTGGTTTTTTTTCCAAAACTAGGATTACTTTAGATTTCTATAAGGAATTGGATTTCTTCCAAAACTAGGATTACTTTTAGATTTTCTATAAATAGTTGGTTTTCTCCCAAAACTATTTAATTCCTCCAGATCTGCTTTTTGGTTCTTAAGGTTTATATCTGGAGATATTTTATTAGTTTTCTTTGATGTTTTATTGAGTATTCAACTCATGGTTTAAAGAGAGTACATCAAAGGTTTTGTTTGTTATATACAAGAGAGAGAGAGAGAGTTGTTCTTCGGTGGATTCTGAAGAATTCGAGCCTGAAGCTTCGGTGTATTCGGGAGTGGCTCATCGTAAAGACAATTCCGAGGTGAAGACGGGGTTGGAAGAGGCACATAGAGGTTGGTTCAATTAGGCGTGGATTTGCTAGGTAATTGAGAGTATACCTGTGTAATTCCTTTAAATCTTCTTAGTGGATTGTTTTGTGGCTGTTGCCCGTGGTTTTTTAATCACAGTTGGAGGTGTCCAATTGTGGTTTTTCCACGTAAAATCGTTGTGTCGATTTGTCTTTTATTGTTTGATTGGGATTGTTATATTCTGCTTAAAATTGGTACATAATCACAAATCAACATCTAGGGTTTCTAGATTTTTCAATTGGTATCAGAGCAGGTCGTTCTATTTTTTTTTTTTTTTTAAAAATTCTTTTAGAACGAGATCTTGTTTGATTTATGATAATGGATTCAATTTGTGAGGGAAATTCTATGGTTCGACCACCCCTACTTGACGAATCCTCGGAGAGTGGTGATGAAGAGCTTGAGCAAGCTTATGAAAAGTTGTATAAGGAGTCTCTTAACTTATTCAAATTAAATGACAAACTCACAAAGAAACTCAAAGCATGCGAAAGTGAGAATGTCAAACTTAAGGAGGAGATTTCCGAGGCCAGGATTGATGCCATCAAGATAGCTGATGATCGACAAGCTCTTTATGCAAAACTATTGACTTGTGAGACAGAGAGGAATGAGCTACAGGAAACCCATGCCATGGATGAAGAAAAGATTGAATCTCTCGAGATGTCACAAGTTGCTTTGGAAGAACTAATGATCAAGAAAGAGGAAGAGCTCAAGTGTGTTATGGCTACCATTGGTCTTTGGAACAGAGGATCAAAGACTTTGGACAATATCATTGGGTCTCAACAAATTTGTTCTGACAAGAGTGGCATTGGCTTTGGTGGTAAGAAAGAGCAAAAACAGAATGCATCCACATCTCATGATACAAGAACTCAAGGAAAAGCAGAACAAAAATTTCAACATAAGGATGGACTTCTCAAACTTGCTAGAGTTGGTAAGGTAAAAAAAAAGAAGGTACATCTTGTACACCCTGTTTTTATTTGTCATCATTGTGGTATGCATGGTCATATTCGCCCTTATTGTTATAAGTTGCATGGGAGAGTGTCTCATAGAGATGGAAGAAATTCTAACATCTCATGGGGTAGGAGACACTTCATTGGTCATAAGGAGGTTAATGGTCATAATAAACCTTGCTATTTTGATTTACTTGAAACCAAACATGAACAGAGGCTGTGTTTTCCTAGACCTAGGAATAAGAAGTTAGAAACCATGTCAAGACAGGTTCTCATTGAAAGCAAAGGGAACCACAACGTCAAAACACAACCCAAGAACCGCAATGCTTACAACTTTGTTCATACTAAAGCGGTTTGGGTGAGAAAACTTGACTTGTGTTAATCTGTTTATTTGTTTTAGTTTTTGGGTTTATGTGTGCTTGTTCGTTTTCTGACTTGTTTTGTTTAAAAAAAAAAAAATGTGTGCATGTTCGTTTTTTTTGTCTTGCGTTGGTTAAAAATAAAATAAAATAAATCCAAAAAGATTTTCTTGTATGGTTTTACAAGCTTGAAGTTTTTTGAGTGGTTCTTGGTGCATATTGGAATTGATAAGAATATCCATTACATGTTAATATGTATGTGCTTTCTGTGGTTACTCATTTTGAAGTGTGTGTTTTTTGATTAGTATGTCTCATTCTGTACACACTCTTGGATTAGCAAATATTGGAGTCTTCCACTTTAGTGATTATTTTTTTCCTATGGACTTCTGGCATTGTATCTTTTGTTTTTCTAAAGGAATTGACCTATACTAGCATATCATGGGTGATGTTGAGTCTCTTAACCATCTTCCATCTTTTTGCATCTCCACGGCTTTCCCCTCTATTTTTTTGTAGTCCAGCCATGAGGAAAAGGCTACCTCAGAGTTACCAACCAGGCCATCCTTAATATATCCATGCTTCTCTGGTTCGGTTTCCATACTCTTGAGCGTGTCAGCCGCCGATGAGTGTGCAAAAGAAAGAAAAAAAAAATATGCACAAGAAAGAAAAGAACGAAAAGAAAAAAAATGTGCAAAAGACAGAAAAGAGAAAAAAAATGTGAAAAAAAAAAAAAGATTCATTGATTGAGGGGGAGCCTCCGCCTTTACTCACCAAATACTCCTTGATTCCTAGTGGTTTGACTTTCCGTAGTTATGCTTAGATTCTCTTGTTGGAGGTCCAGCTTTTATATCACTACTAGGATTTGAATCTAGTGTTTGTCGAATCCCAAGAGTCACACACACACTTTTATCGTGGGATCTATGCTTTTCACATAATGCATCACTTTCTTTTATGAGGAATTTTCTAGAGGCTGTGCACATTGTGTTTTCAAGTAATTGTGCTTCTTGGATAATCTTGTGTGTATTAAGGTACTAATCTGAAATTCCTTGTTTGCTCCACCATATTATTTTTGTCGTTTTTTTTTTCCTTGTTCATTGTTTTTAGTGAGAGGGAGTTTGGTTTATCATTGCAAGAGTTTGTTAGCATGAACACTTTGTTTTGTTTGGTACGGGAGATTGGCATTAGTTGGTTTGCATGTTGCTTTGTATTGGCTTCTTTATTGTTTGAGCTTCCTTTGTCAATTTGTGAAAAGGGGGGGGGGGGGATTAATGTTGTCCGGTGTGTCTTAGGATTTCATGTATGCATGTCATGTGTCGGGTGCATAAGTCTTAGTTTTCATCTATCCATGCTACATGTTCTTAAAATCTTCAAGCCGCATCTATTCATGTTTTCCATCTCATGCTTCAAGATAAACTTGTCATATGTTTATTGCTTTTTCATATACTCTTGTGGCACTAATAATTGTTTTGGAGATTGTGGCATTAATAGTTGTTTTGCAGATCTTGACCATCAGAAAGAAATTTGCATTTGTTGGCTGTAATGGGTTGGGGTGATTAGGATTTTATTTGTTAGGTGTGTTTTGACAAAGCATTGCCAAAGGGGGAGATTGTTAGGTTTTATTCTTGGCAATCCCGTTTGACAAGGATTTCTATAAGGAATTGGTTTTTTTCCAAAACTAGGATTACTTTGGATTTCTATAAGGAATTGGATTTCTTCCAAAACTAAGATTACTTTTGGATTTTCTATAAATAGTTGGTTTTCTCCCAAAACTATTTAATTCCTCCAGATCTTCTTTTTGGTTCTTAAGGTTTATATCTGGGGATATTTTATTAGTTTTCTTTGATGTTTTATTGAGTATTCAACTCATGGTTAAAGAGAGTACATCAAAGGTTTTGTTTGTTATATACAAGAGAGAGAGAGAGAGTTGTTCTTCGGTGAATTCTGAAGAATTCGAGCCTGAAGCTTCGATGTATTCTGGAGTGGCTCATCGTAAAGACAATTCCGAGGTGAAGACGGGGTTGGAAGAGGCACATAGAGGTTGGTTCAATTAGGCGTGGATTCGCTAGGTAATTGAGAGTATACCTGTGTAATTCCTTTAAATCTTCTTAGTGGATTGTTTTGTGGCTGTTGCTCGTGATTTTTTAATCACAGTTGGAGGTGTCCAATTGTGGTTTTTCCACGTAAAATCGTTGTGTCGATTTGTCTTTTATTGTTTGATTGGGATTGTTATATTCTGCTTAAAATTGGTACATAATCACAAATCAACATCTAGGGTTTCTAGATTTTTCAGTAACTATGGAACCTGTTTTAGAGTAAATAACAGAATAGCCATCGCAAGTCATAGCCTTCTTAAAAAGTACATTTAAATGAGAAAAGTTGAATGTCTGCTTGAGACTATCATAAAATCATGAAAAAAAAATTAAAAAAAATTAAAGAAAAGAAATTAAAGGATAGGATCATATATGTAACACATGGCCAAATCAATAATTTGCAGCATCATCACATAGTTGTGGAGTGGACAAATATCTTCAAGTCCAATCAGACTCAAAATTGGCCCACATATATAATCTAATCCCATTCTCTTATATCTCCGAACAAACATAACAAAGATTATAAGTTCTATAGCAACAACTTGTTTGGAACCATTCAAGTCATATGAACCTATTTTAGAGTATAAAATAGGTTAGATAGCCATTACAAGCCATAGCCTTCCTAAAGTACATTTAGATGAGAAAAATGCATGCTTGAGACAAACTAAAAACATAAAAGAAGGGGGAAAAAAACAAAAAGAAATTAAAGCATAGAATAATATAACATAGTTGCTGAGTTGACAAAGATCTTGAACTCCAATCAGACCTCAAGTACCTAGAGAAGAGAAAAATGACTAAGTAAAACTTCAAACAGTATGATGAGAAATGATAAACAATTAAAATAAGACACAAAAAAGAAGTTGAAGCAACTTGAAAATCAGTTTTTTTTTTTTTTTTTTTTGGTAACTTATTGAAAAGGTATACAAATATGTTATTGTAAACCAATTACTCATAAGATCATAAAAGGAAAAAGAAAAAACATAGAAGTAAAGAACAACACTTGCCCTTATCTAGTGTCATGTTTCAAGCTTTATTGAATGCAAAATTCATAGAATGCGTGTAACCCATAATACATGCAACAAAATGTCAGTTTGCCTTTTTTCTTTCTTTTTCGGCAACTAGTGCAATCTAAACAACACTACCTTTCTTAGGAACAGATAAGCCTCTAAGGCTTTGCATGGTATATGATGTAAAAAGGGATATGCAACCCCCATGGCATTGTATATCCCCCACCGTCGGATATAACTAATCTTCATCCAAAGGTCAAAAATAATCATTCTCCTCTTGTCCCATCCTATATCATATCTTAACCAAACTTAGAACAAGTAACCATACACTATATATAATCCATCTCATATCCTACAATATATTATCTTTATCATTAGGTATTACATATTCTCATGAAACCCTTATATCCAATCTTATATTATATCTTAACCAAACATAGTATAAGTGATCTTACAGTATATATAATCCATCTCATATCTTACAATATATTATCTTTATCATTAGGTATTACATATCCTCATGAAACCCTTATATCCAATCCGGACAATCAAAAGGGGCTTAGTGTTTAGTAAACTTCTTTTTTTTTCTTTTTTTTTTCTAAACTACGTCATAATTTTTATTTGTTAAGTTTGTCTAGACTAAATGATCTTGATAATTAAAAAAAAATCAATTTTGTTTAAAAAAAAATTTACTAAAGACAAAATGAGTTAAATTTATAAAAAAATTAAACTATTTTTGTCTTAAATGAATTTTTTAAAGAAAAAAATTGAAAGATTGTCTAGTCTGAACAAACTTAAAAAATAAAATACTTTAACTAAAAATAAAAATAAAAACACTAAAAATGAAATAACCTAAAAACAAGGCAACGTATAAACTACAGTCAATATATCAATATTCCCACTTCCATAATTACTTGAATTCTAATCTTGTTGCTCTACTAGTAAAAAAACTTCAGACTCTATTTGCCTACCATCAGTTCACTTTTTTTCTTGAATTTTTAGAATTTAGCAATAAAAACGTTTTTGGTGGGACTTAAAATTTGATTTGAGATTTAAAGTTTGATTTGATTTGGAAGTTAAAGTTTGATTTGAATTGACAATAAAAACGCCAATAATAATTTAACTTAGTTTTATCGATTTTATGTGTATAGTGAATCAGTAATGTTAACGATTAAAAATTCTAGCACAAAAGAATTCTAAGAAAAAAAGATGTGTGAATTAAACTTGCTATTTATAGTTATGATTTATGCTCAACTTGTGATTTTAAGAAAAATTGTGTGTGTGTGTTTTTTTATTTATTTTAGATTTGAAGAAAAATTGTGTATTTAATTTGTAATTTTAATATTATCATGTTAGGCATAAGGTCAAGTTGGCATTTGACTCCCAAAATAAAATTGTACACATCATTTAAAGGATGTGTATCATATGTATTTTATAATTAGAAAAGAAAATAATACAATTTCATACTTCTTAAGTAATAACTAAAGAAAAAAAAAATTGTCATAACTAAATACAGCATGAGATATAACTAAAGAACTCATGAGTCATATCTAAAATAATGTCATAATTAAAAAAGAAAAGGGGACTTACGTGTAGGTCATAATAAGTGGATTTATTATTTAATAGGTTCTATGATAATTAATGACATTTTTTTTATCAAACACTATTAGAAAACATCATTAATTGTTAATTTTCAACGACAGTTTGAAAATATTGTTACAAAAAATGTCACTAATTATAAGTTTTAGCGATAGTTTCAAAAAATCATCACAAAAAAAGTCACTAATTCAACTTTTAGTGACAATTTGAAAAATTCATCACAGAAAAATATCACTAAATTGTAAATTTTAGCGATTATTTATAAAAATCGTGACAAAAAAAGTTACTAATTGTTAATTTTTAGCGACATAAGTAAAAAATATCACAAAAAATTATTTTTAGCGATAATTTTATTAAGACTTATTTTCAATAGAACTTGATAATAATTAAGTCTAACTATTAGGATTATTGGTAATTTGCCCAAACAAATGAAGAAAATGATATAACTAGAAGTGCATATAGTACACTCTTTTTCAAGAGTGTGTATATTAGAATTTCCCTTTAAAGCTAAGTTACATTGACCAACTCTGAAATTTTGAAAAAACATATAATAAATTCTTTAACTTTCTTGTTCTTATCTTCTTTTTAGTAAAGTTTAATGAATTCAAATAAATGCAAATAGTGAAAAAAGTATAAAAATTAACCAGATACAATATATATTTTCATGTAAAAGAGATGGAAATATCATTTTTTTCATCAATATAATTAACAAATTATTAATAAAAATTAAGTCATATGTTATATAAATTAACATTTTAAGTAAACTTAATAAAACTATGTCAAAATTATAAAATTTAGGGATAATTACATTTGACTCCCTGTGGTTTCACGTGTTTTCACATTATCCCCTAACATTGGTAAATGTACTCATAAACACCCTGTGGTTTTGACTAAAGTGCAAAAGTGACGGGACGTGACAGAATTATAGAAAAGACTAGAATACCTCTAGATATTTATATTGCTTACATGCTACAGTCTCTTAAGTTATTCGATTACAATTTTCAGAGAGAGAGAGAGATACACATGGGTTAGGGTTTCAAAGGATTTGCAAATCAAATTAGTAACAATCGATTGAGACTACAAAGATTCTGCTTTTCAAATTTTACTCCAGGTAACAATCGACTAACCCTACAAAAAAATCTATTTTGTGTGACTATTTGCTGGTTTGATTGAGATTTTCTAAATTTATTGTATAATATGTTTGGAAAATGACTTGTTTGATGGTTGATGTTTTCGAAAAAAAAAAAAAATTTAAAAAAGGCTTTATTGGTAGGGTTTTTGCTTTACGATGTATGTTTGTTAGCTTCTTGTTACCTTTTTGTTAACGTTGTTGTCTTATTGTTAGCTTTTTTTGGTAGAGTTTGTATTTTGATGGATGACTATGATTTTTGTGCATGGAGTTGGGGTTGATAGTGGTCCCCTAACTGTTTGTTGTGTATATCTAGACTAATAAATTGGGGGTTTTTTTATATTTTTTATACAAATATGACCATAGATTTGGGGTTTTGTTGATTTTGATGCATAACTATGATTTTTGTGCATGGAGGTGGGATTGATAGTTATCCCCTAACTATTTGTTGTGTATTAGGAGACAATATGTCTGTTTAGTGTTAGGTTTTTTATTTGTTTATGTATTCTTTTTTTCTTTTTTCCTTTTTTTCTTTTGTGTGTTGTAATGTTCAGGCATTGATTTGTTTATATATTATTTTTGTCTTTTGTGTCTTGTATGATTAATTAGGGTGAGGTGATGGCAACAAAGTTTAGTGTTGAGTTACATCATGGAGGTTACTGTACTAAGCCTCCAAATATAGGGTATAAGGGAGGGAAAGTTAATTACTTTCAATACTTTGTTCCAAATAGGGTTGGGTTTTTTGATTTTCAGAAGTTGTACTTGAGCGTAGGTTATCCTTCTACTAGCCAACCGTATTACAGAGTTCCTGGGAAAATACTGGACATTGGTCTTAGGAAGATGAATTCAGATAGGGATGTAATTGATATGTTATTCCATTAGATGGGCCTGAATGTAGTTGCCTTATATGTGGAGAAAAGTCATGAGGTACTTCAGGTCTTAGGTCCAAATGAAGAAGTCATAAAAGGGCCATAAATTCCACAAATAGAAGCACAAATAGAATTGGATGAAGAAGAGATAAATGGGCCTAAAATGGAAAAAGATGAATGAGGAAATGGGACTGAAATAGAAGAAGAAAAGAGGGTTGATAAGGAAATGAATGATTGTGATGGTGGTGATAGCACAGATCTAGAGTGGATGAATGATGGGTTAGAGAGGAGTGAAGATGAAAATATATTTGCTTATGTTGATGAAGATGTGGGGGTAGAATCAAATGTGGGTGTTGAGACAAACTTGCGGGTTGAATCAAATGTAGAAAATGAACCAAATGCTTCAAGTTCTAATGAATGGTATTCAGATCAAGATTTTGAGATGTATACTTTGTATGGATCATCAGATGAGGAGGAAATGGATGATAGCTTTGCAGAATTTAATGAGGATGTGGATATGCTGAAATTTGAACTAAAAGTGGGGCTAAGATTTAAGAATGCACAAGTTTTTAGGAATGCATTGAAGGAATGACCAGTGCAACAGAGATATGATTTGAAGTGAGAGGATTACTGCAGTGTGTAAACAAGAGTGTGGGTTTAGAATTCATCCATCCCCAATGCAAAATGAAAGCTCATTTCAGATCAAAAGCTTAAAACCACTTCATTCATGTGGTAGGACTTATGACAACCATCATGTTTTATCCTAACAAGTTGCCAGTACTCATCCATCTTCATCCAACCAGCTGCTAGTACTCAATAACCAACAATGCCTTGTGGAGCAAAGGGTTTGAGGGATTAGATTTAGGTGGCCTATCTTATGATTCAAACAGAAGAAGTTTTTTGTAATTGAAATGTTGTTGACATGTTGGAATGTTACCTTCCTTTGAATTGAATTATACTCACAGCGCTTGTTATTTTTGTTGACATGTTAGGATGTTATCTTATGTTATTTGTAATTGTAAGGCCTATATTACCTTCCTTTTGTATGGCCTGTTTTTTGTCAATGCACAAGTTTTTGTAATTGAAATGTTGGAATGTTGTTGACATTAAAACAAGTTTTGTAATTCAATTGTTGAAATGTTGGTCTTAGGGAGTAGATTTTATGAGTTCAATGTTGATATATTGATGCTTAATGAACATGCTTCAGGTGTTGGAATTGAAAAGGTTTTGTAATGCTTTAAAAATATATTTCATTTCTAGCAAAAATAGTCTTCAATATTACATATTTTCCTTCCTCATATGAAGTTACATGACACCCTTTTTTTTTTTCCTTTGCTTTCATTTGAGAGTACATGCCATATAGCATAAAAATAGTATCCAAATTCCTAGCAACATTTTTCGATACAACTTTTCTTTTTTCTTTTTTTTCTTTTTTTTTTTTTTGGAGCTTTTTCACTTCTAACTCCATATGATTTAATCGTTGCAACGAGTTTTGATAATAGATCACGCGAGCGGCGGCACAATGGTGGGTCAATCCACTCAAAATATTCACAAGTGGCATGAATCTAAAAATTGTAATAAATAAGTTTAGATTTTTATTTCAATATTATATAACATAACAAATAAATTAATTAATTATTCAATTATTAAATATTGAAAGTGATTACCCCATAATTTGCACATCCTATAAATCTTCTTCCCAGATTTGCATTTGTTCAAGCTGTTCTCACTAGAGATCTTTGGCCACAGTAGCATGCACGAGCTAAACTTTGTCCACTATAGTGGTAACTCTGAAAGGATGACATCTTCAAAAATGGAAGTGGTTCTAGAAATTTTTTGGTTAGAAAAAGTGGATTTGGAATTTTTTTGGTTGAAAAAATTGGTTTTGGTTACTTTATGTTTATATAGGCAAGTAGATGGCCAAATTGGGGGCAAATTAGTTATTTAACCCTTCAATTTTGGCTCCAAAACACTTAAAAGCAGTGCAGACATGCTTTTCTGGCGTGCTATTAAGTCTACCGAATCCCGTCACTTTTGCACTTTAGTCAAACCCACTGAGTGTTTATGAGTACATTTACCAACATTAGGGGAGTAATGTGAAAACGCGTGAAATTACAGGGGGCAAAATGTAATTATTTTTAAAATTTATTATATTTTCTTTAAATTTCAAAACAACATAGTGTAATTTATCCATATTTTAAGGAACAATGAATTTCACAAATAATTTAATAAATACAATCTTTTAATAAATAATTATATTTAAAATATAAATTTTCACTAAAAAGACCCAAATTATAAAGGGTAATTACTATTTAGAGCATTCACTCCAAGATTCTAGCTAGCTAACCCCGACAAGAGTCCCTACAACAAATTTCAAAAAGGCCCAAGATCAAACCAAATAGCCCTTAAACCAACGCAAATTGAGAGAGAGAGAGAGAGATGGCAGGGTATGGAGCTGAAGATGAATATGATTACTTTTTCAAGTTGGCTTTGATTGGTGATTCAGGTGTGAGTGAATTTCCTTCTCTCGAAATTTACGAGGAACGAATTTACATTGGTGCCGTTTAGTGACACTTATATTTTTAATTTTTTATTTATATTTACAAAAGTTTAAAAAATTCAAATAAAAACTTGTTTGGTAAATTTTTTATTTATA
>JAPPVO010000926.1:0-20794 GCA_030407325.1 Camellia japonica | reverse complement strand
TTGGGCAAAACCCCCTTATAAAAAAGGAAAAAAAGAAGACATTTAAAAAAAAGAAAAAGAAAAGACATTTAAAAATCACAATTCACATATATAGATAATTGTAAACACAATTATCTAAGTAAAATGGGGTTTTTAACCTACAAGCCTTGTGGGAGCTCCAATATCCTAATTCTAATTTTCTAATTTTTTGATTTTAAAAAAAAAAAAACCTCAACATTTGTTAATTTCTCCCAGTCCCCATGTCTTTTGGGAGATTTGGTCAAAACACCCTTATAATTAAACTTTAACTAGCCTATCACCCGTGCTATGCACGAGATAATTATAAATATTTATATTTGTTTTAGATTTCTTTTAATATATAAATTATGTTTTTTTAAGATTTTTTATAAAAATAATTTAACAATCTTATCACTAACCATAGTGTATTGGATAAGTTAAAAAGGGTATTGCAGTAACTACGCACAGATTGTATCTATAATTATTTGTATGAGATGATTTTAAATGATGATTAGGAAATTTTGACCAAATCAATAAATGCAGGCATGTGAAAAGACATGTGGATTGGAAAAAAGTTAATAAATGTTGATCAGGGGATTTTAACCAAATCAATAAATGTTGAGATTTTTTTTTTAAATAAAAAATTTAGAAAATTCAAATTGAGATATTTAAATAAAAGTTAATAAATGCTGAAGTTAATAATGCTATCTAACTAACTACAATAACATTTTTCTCATAATAAAAAAATAATTGAAAAAAAGAACCATTAAAATAGTAAATAAAAAGAGTATTTAGAACCATTGAACAAACTATAATCACATTTTTCTTTTTGTGAATGTTTATGTTTATCTAATTTCAATCATATTAAAAAATAAAATTATAAACAAAAGGAAATAACTTCAATCATACAAATCACAATTTTTTTAATACTATCTAACTACAATGACATTTTTCTCGTAATAAAAAAAATAATTGAAAAAAATAACCATTAAAATAATAAATAAAAAGATTATTTAGAACCATTGAACAAACTGTAATCACATTTTTCTTTTTGTGAGTGTTTATGTTTATCTAACTTCAATCATATTAAAAAATAAAATTATAAACAAAAGGAGATAACTTTAATCATACAAATCACAATTTTTTTAATGCTATCCAATCATTATCAATAATTAAAAAAATCAATCACAAATTAAGTCAATTGATAATTAAAAAACACAATAATTTATTTTTCAAAAAACATAGTGAGTTAAAAAGATCAATTACAATTTTTTTTTTTTTTTGTCAAAATACAATCTAATCATCATCAATAATTGGTACATTATGTGACCCTAATGAGTACAATCTATTTTGTTTTTCAAAAAACACAGTGAGTTAAAAATCAAATCACAAATTAAGTGAATTGATAGTTAAAAAAACACAATAATTTTTTTTTCAAAAAACACAGTGAGTTAAAAAAATCAATTACAATTTTTTTTTTCAAAATACAATCTAATTATTATCAATAATTGGTACTTTAAAAATCAAATCAGAAAAAAAATCAAATCAAATCACAAATATTTTTATGCTATCTACCTACAATCATATTTTTTTCATAAATAATTGTAAAGAAAAACCATTAAAACAGTAAATAAAAAGATTAAATCACATTAAAAAAAAACCATTGAACAAACTACATTCACATCACATTTTTCGCATAATAAAAAAAATAAATAAATGAAAAAAAAGAACCATTGACTAATTACAATCACATTAAAAAAAAAAAAAAGAACCATCGAACTAACTACAATCACATTTTTTTCTTGTGAGTGTTTATGTTTATCCAACTTCAATCATATTAAAAATAAAATTAAAATAGTAAATAAAAAGATTAAATAACATTAAAAAAAAACCATTGAACTAACTACAAGAATCATATTAAAAAAAGGAGCCATTAAACAAACTACAATCACATCACATAATTTTAAATGAAAAAAAAAGAACTATTAAACTAACTACAATCACATTAAAAAAAAGAATCATTCAACTAATTATAATCACATTTTTCTCTTTGTGAGGGTTTATATTTATCGAACTTCAATCATATTAAAAAATCAAAAATAAAATTAAAATTGTAAATAAAAAGATTAAATAACATTTAAAAAAAAATCATTGAACTAACTACAACAATCATATTAAAAAAAACAACAATGATAGAGACCCCCTTTTCCCATCACCCCCTTTCACCCCCTCTCACTCTCATTGGTTGCTTTTTCTTTTTCTTTTCTTTTTTTTCCTGCACATCCAATCACCCCCTGACACATGTCAAAGGGGGTGAGGGGGTGCCCCTTTTGAGGGGGTCTAAAGTATTATTCTAAAAAAAAAGAGCCATTGAACAAACTACAATACATCATATTTTTCCCATAATAAAATAAATAAATGAAAAAAAAAGAACTATTAAACTAACTACAATCACATTAAAAAAAAAAAAAAGAATCATTCAACTAATAATAATCACATTAAAAAAAGAACCATTGAACAAACTACAATCACATTACATTTTTTTTCATAATAAAATAAATAAACAAAAAAGAACCATTGATTAACTGCAATCACATTAAAAAAAAAAAAAAGAACCATTGAACTAATTACAATCATATTTTTTTCTTTGTGAGTGTTTATGTTTATCTAACTTCAATCATATTAAAAATAAAATTAAAATAGTAAATAAAAAGATTAAATGACATTAAAAAAAATCATTGAACTAACTACAACAATCATATTAAAAAAAAGAGCCATTGAACAAACTACAATCACATCACATAATTTTAAATAAAAAAAAAAAGAACTATTAAACTAACTACAATCACATTAAAAAAAAAGAATCATTCAACTAATTATAATCACATTTTTCTCTTTGTGAGGGTTTATATTTATCTAATTTCAATCATATTAAAAAATCAAAAATAAAATTAAAATAGTAAATAAAAAGATTAAATAATATTAAAAAAAAACATTGAACTAACTACAACAATCATATTAAAAAGAGTCATTGAACAAACTACAATCACATCACAATTTTCCCATAATAAAATAAATAAATGAAAAAAAAGAACTATTAAACTAATTACAATCACATTTAAAAAAAAAGAATCATTCAATAAATTATAATCACATTTTTCTCTTTGTGAGGGTTTATATTTATCTAACTTCAATCATATTAAAAAATCAAATTATAATTTTTTATTCGCTAGACAAATCACAATTATTTTTATGTGCTATCTAACTACAATATTAAAACAGTAAACAAAAGGAAAAGTCAAGAAAGAGAAAACAAAAAAAAAAAGACTTACTGTTTGCATACGTGGTCACTACAGTTGAAAGTGTAGAAGTAAGAAGTCAAAAAGGAGAAAACAAAAAGGAGACTCACTGTTGCAATAGGTATGTGAAAAGTTAAAAATAATATATATATTAGAGAAGTTAAAAAGACTTGGAAAATTTTAATAAGCGCTAAGTTTTTTTTTTCAAAAAAAATAAAAAAAATTAAGAATTAAGGCTCAGATATTGGAACTCCCACAAAACTTGTGGGTTAGAGATAGATATAAATAAATAGATAGTTATAGATATAGATATTTATATTTGTTTTAAATTTTTTTTAATATACAAATTATTTGTTTGGAAAAGTCACTGCAGTAATTATGAGAAAAGTCAAAAAGTCTTGTGAGTTGAGAGAAGTTAATAAATGCTGAGGTTAATTTTTTTTTTAAAAAACAAAAAATTAGAAAATTAGGATTGACATATTAAAGCTCCCACAGGCTTTGGGGGTTAAAAACCCCCTTTTGCTTTTCTTTGAAAATTTCAACACATCTATCTATCTATATTATACTAGCCTATCACCCGTGCTATGCACGAGATAATTATAAATATTTATATTTGTTTTAGATTTTTTTTAATATATAAATTATGTTTTTTAAGATTTTTTATAAACATAATTTAACAATCTTATCACTAACCATAGTGTATGGGAGAAGTTGAAAAGGGTACTGCAGTAACTACACATGGATTGTATCTATAATTATTTGTATGATGGGATTTTAAATA
Source organism: Camellia japonica (assembly GCA_030407325.1). NCBI lineage: Eukaryota > Viridiplantae > Streptophyta > Magnoliopsida > Ericales > Theaceae > Camellia > Camellia japonica. Next base: position 16,717 of record JAPPVO010000926.1, on the reverse strand, counting down.
CTAATTAGGGGATTTTGACCAAATCAATAAATGCAGGCATGTGGAAAGACATGTGCATTGAAAAAAATTAATAAATGCTGATCAGGGGATTTTGACCAAATCAATAAATCCTGAGATTTTTTTTAAATAAAAAATAAAAAATTTAGAAAATTCAGTTTGGGATATTAAAACTCTCATAGGCCTTGGGGGTTAAAAACCCTTTTTGCTTAATATATAGTATAGATAGATAGATAGATAATATATATAATATATATATATATATAGATTATAAGATGAGAGAAATAAAGTGCTATCTTATTATAATAGAGGAGATCTTATAAAAAAAAACGTGTAGACATGAATGTCCTCCTATTTTATTGTGTTTACAATTATCTATATATGTGAATTGTGATTTTAAATATTTTTTTTTAAAATGTCTTCTTTTTTCCTTTTTTATATTATATTAAAGTTTAATATTTTGATAATAATCATATGTTTGGACTTTTCAAGGAATTAAATGTCTTTTTTTTATTATATTATATTAAAGTTTAATATTTTGATAATAACCATATGTGTTGGACTTTTCAAGAATTTTTTTTTATGTTTGTTCTTAATGTATTAAAATGTTATTATGATGGATAATAATCATATGTGTTGGGACTTTTCAAGGAATTCATATGTGTTGGATTTCAAAGAATTTTTTTTTATGCTTGTTCTTAATGCATTAAAGTGTTATTATGAGGGTAAGACTTGGGAGTTTGGAGATGTTAATAAATGCTAAGATTTTTTTTTTTAAATCAAAAAATAAGGAAATTTAGATTGGGAGATTGGAGCTCCCACAAGGCCTGGGGTTAAAACCCCATTTTGCTTAATATATAGTATAGATTATCTATATCTATATCTATATCTACATCTATCTATATCTATATCTATATCTATACTATATATTAAGCAAAAGGAGGTTTTTAACCCCAAGGCCTGTGGAAGTTTCAAACACATATGATTATTATCCTTCATAATAACACTTTAATGCATTAAGAACAAGTATAAAAAAAATTTCTTGAAAAGTCTAACATATATGATTATTATCAAAATATTAAACTTTAATATAATATAAAAAAAGAAAAAAAAGAAGACATTTAAAAAAAAAAAAAAAAAAGAAAAAGACATTTAAAATCGCAATTCACATATATAGATAATTGTAAACACAATTATCTAAGGAAAATGGGGTTTTTAACCTACAAACCTTGTGGGAGCTCCAATATCCTAATTCTAATTTTCTAATTTTTTGATTTAAAAAAAAAAAAATCAGCATTTGTTAATTTCCCCAATCCATGCCTTTTGGGAGATTTGGTCAAAACCCCCTTATAATTAAACTTTAATGCATTAAGACCAGCATAAACAAAATTCTTGAAAATTTCAACACATCTATCTATCTATATTATATTATCTATATCTATATCTACATCTATCTATCTATCTATATCTATATCTATCTATATCTATATCTATACTATATTAAGCAAAAGGAGGTTTTTAACCCCAAGGCCTGTGGGAGTTTCAATATCCAATCTGAATTTTCTAAATTTTTTATTAAAAAAAAACTCAACTTATTTAATTTGGTCAAAATCCCCTGATCAGCATTTATTAGTTTTTTTCAATCCACATGTCTTTCCGCATGCCTGCATTTATTGATTTGGTCAAAATCTCCTGATCAGCATTTAAAATCCCCTCATACAAATAATTATAGATACAATCTGTGTATAGTTACTGCAATACCCTTTTCAACTTCTCTCATACACTATGGTTAGTGATAAGACTGTTAATTTTTATTTATAAAAATCTTAAAAAACATAATTTATATATTAAAAAAAATCTAAAACAAATATAAATATCTATAATTATTCTGTGCATAGCACGGGTGATAGGCTAGTATATATTAACTGCAATGACATGATCATATCTATAAACCATCTTTAAGCAGGTAAACCCATGAGTTTTTATTTATTTTTTTTAATATTCTAAAAAAAAAATTTAGAGATTGACACACTTTTTAAACTATTTGGGAAACTAACTTTTTTTGAAATCGCATTTTGAAAATGCGATTTTAAAATTGAAATTGCATTTTCAACATAAAATTTAACTTTAAAATCACATGTTAAAAATGCAATATATCTTAGTGAAGTTCATATTATCATAAATTACATTTTTAACATGCGATTTCAATGTGAAATTGCATGTTGAAAGTGCAATTTCAATTTAAAATTGTATTTTCAAAATGTGATTTTAAAATGCAAGTTGATTTCCCAAATAATTTGAAAAGTAGATCAATTCTTTAAATTTTTTTTTATACAGAATATTTAAAAAAAAAAAAAAAACTCGTAAACCCATACATGTAATTGTTCAAACTCCAAAGTGCATATTTGCAAAAAATGAGTCAAGGACATATTCCATCAATTAGGCTATGATCAACCCAAAAATGCTTTGTCCCACCAACTGAGGACCCCTTATAGTACGAATACGGATCATTTGCCGTGGTCACCTGCAATACTTCCTGCGGTGATTCTAAAACGACGTCGTTTTGAATTTTTTTTTCCTACTCCCTTTCTCTCGCTTTTCCTTTCTCTCTCATCCATCAAACCCTAACCCGACTGAACCAAAACAGAGAGAAGAGAGAGACAAAGCTAAGGAGTAAAGTCGTGAGGCAAAACGGTGCCGTCGAGGCGAGGTTTGATTTCTTGTTGTTGTAAATGGATTTGGTTTAAGTGGGTTTGATTTCTTGAGTTTTGTGGGTTGAAATCTACCAAATTGCAATCCTGACAAGCTTGAAAATGAACGGGAAAAATCTATGGTCCCAAAATTTGGGACCATGAAATTGCCCAGATTTCTATATCTATGGTGTGTGTTTAATTTAAACTCTCTTTTATTGAATCACCTCATAAATAAACTTGGTCATTTGCTTTGAACTTCTGGATTAATTTCTGATTTTATATTTTGGGTTTGTAGAACCTTTTTTTTTGGGTGTTGAGGATGAACAATCAGATTGAAGAGAGAACCGACTAACAAGACAGGGACATGAATAATTGTAATGACTTGATGGGTCATCATCATATTTACCATAGATCACGCCATTCATTGGATTACAAAACCGTGAACATGATGAACATTGCTTTGTGGGTGATGAAGATTGAGTGATGCTGCACGAGGGATCTCACCCAACTACATTTCAAGCTCCTTGCTTTGCCGCCATAGAATTGCCGTTGCCCTCAATCTATCTTCGTTCACCTCTCTCGTTTCCTGGTTTAGGGTTCTCAACAAATGAGAGAGAAAAGAAAAGAGGAGGAAATGACAAAAGGAAAAAAAAAAAAACTTGCAAATTTGGAACTACCGCAACAGCATTGCAGGAGACCATGGTAGATGATATAGTACCACCACTGACGTAGAAAGCCCCATGTGAAAAGAGACTCACGCTCCACTTTCTCTCTCAAAATCGTCCAATCTCTTTCTGTCTCTCTCACTCCTCTCTTGATCCAAATCAAACCCTCTTTTTGCATTCTCTCTGGTGAGTTTCTACCTCTCCGGCATCCCTCTCCGGTGAGTCTCTCTTTCCGGCATCCTTCTACTTTTGTCTCTAGAAACTGTTAAACTCACCATAATCGTCGGCAGCAACCCCCCTTCCCTTTTCATCCATTGATGGCCGGCGCTACCCTGCCAAGCCCATATCCTCACTCTTCTCCCCCGTTCCCTTCTCTCCTTCTCCTTCCTTGCTTTCTGTTTCTCCTCTCTTTCTCTGTCTGTCCATGGAAACTAGATAAACACTCTTTGCCTTGTTATCATATTTCTAAATCACGGTATCGGATAATGTAATGGTATTGATCGCGGAGTATCGGTATCGGTTGGTACGTATCGGGAATCAGGTGTTGCGGCTGTGAAATTTTAAAAATCATTAACAATCCTTCTGAAACTCAATTTTATACATTTTTTTGGACTCTTTTAACCTTAATTTGTCACATTTTAATCAAAATTTTGATATATAAAGGCACTTTTAACTCATTTTTAACTAAATGATATATATTTATTTTAGTTTCAATTACAACTTTCAATTATCTACAATTTAAAATAAATCCACAACATTATACCAACTAGACAGTATACCAACTAGACCCACTGTAACAAAAAACCAACTAGACCCACCAGTGGGTTAAAGAAACATATGGGCCAAGATTGCCCAAAACAACCCACCAACTATCTTGAGTAAAATATTTTGGCCCAAAACTATCAATATACATTTATATAAAATATGAATATAAAAGATATACTCAGTACCTAGGTTGCTGCTGTAGCCTCAAAGCTTCAACAGCGCACGACCCAGAAAGCATTCTGAAACACGCCGGAAGCCGACGAAGGACATCACGACCTCCTCGTGAACCTTATAGTTGCACTTCCACTTTAGCGAAGACCAGCAATCCAAAACCAGAAACAACATCGGAGCCACGAGTAGCTCTCTGCGCTGATTTTCATCTATACCACCGATAACCAAGCTATATCGGACCGTATCGCCCAATGTATCGGTTTTAGGCCGCTACGTACCAGGACTCGGACGCTACGGCTGCAAATTTCATTCTCACCAGTATACCGGTCGATATCCGAATTGGTGCTATGATATTTAGTACTATGCTTGCTATCCATTAATTTGCTGAGCATATCTCTATCGACAATGTCCAATCTCAATCTCAACTGCTTTTCCTTTCTCTCTAGAATCAATTCCCTCTATATTTAGCACAAGCAAGATCATACATTTTTTCAACCAAAGCAAGATAGAAGAAAACAATGTCTTCTCACACCTCTCAATTTGATCAAGAACTTTTGATCCAGAAGCTTGATGTCTTCAATATCTGAGGCAGAGAGAAACAAGGCCACAACATCCTTCGTATCATCGAAAAGTTCTTTCCTGGTGATCTAATCAACTCTCTCTCTCTCTCTCTCTCTCTATATATATATATATATATATTAATGTTTTTATTTTTATTTTTATTTTTATTTTTATTTTTATTGATTTTCTTGGTTATGTTATCAACTTGGATTGTGAGTGTTGATGCTCTGAAGAAGTATTTGGAATGGAAGATCTTTCCTAAACTGGAGAAGAAGTTCTCCGGTTTTCTGTTTCTCCTTTGTTTCTTGTATTGAATGTAACGCCCTCAATTTAAGACATAAATCATTCATTCACAAGTTTCATGAACATAGAGAAAAGAATACACTTTCATTCATCAGAGTCTTCTTTACAAAAATATTACATGTTATCAACAAAGTAAATGCCTACAGGCTTACAGCTTTCCAAGTTATCACTTGGTCACAACAAAGAAGAGTTCTAACTCTATACATGAAAAGCTAGGCTTGGATTTACATTAACACAAATATAAATAGCAAAACGAAGTCTTCAACTCCTAATCCTCCCAAGCTAGCTAAGACCTTGGAGGCGGCATATCACCTATACCTGAAAAATGATGTCCCAAGTAGGGTGAGCTAATGCCCAGTAGAGATATGCTAAACAACATATGAGAATTAACCAAAACATTAGCATTCGATAAATGTTTAACACTTATGAACCATCTTCGACTTTTTCCATAATCAATCAACATTGGTACCCACATTTTCAATTCACTTCCAGTTATTACCCAAGTCAATTCATTGACATAATTCATCATCATATAAACACTTCAAAATGAGACTGCAACTCATTCATTAACACTTCAATCATAAACATCATTCATATACTTCCATAACTTGCCATTTTACGGAACTACGTCCGAGGGAATCGGCACCCAAATATATATAAGATTTCGGGACTTTCACCCTAGACACTCCGGCCAACTTAATTATTAATGGAGTCCATCCCCTATCTCCTCCCACACAATGGAGTACATCCTTATCTCCTCCCAAATAAGATACATATACAATGTATTTAAACACGTTGTCATATACAATGACCAATTCAATTACATATACAATGTTTACATCCAACCGTCATATGCAATGACATAATCCAATTGATTAGTTTCAATTTACCTAATCAACATGCAGTTTCTACCACAATCATGTCTATCCTCCACCGATAGCCCCAAACAGATATATCTAAATAGATAATTAAATTTCTCAACAGATAATTTATCACATTTTCCATAGGTGAGCGATTCATCAATCCGACTACACCATTTAATCACAATTTCCTCCAATTTCATGATTTTCAAACCAATTTCATGTTTCCACATCATTTTCATTATTTATGCAAATAACCATTATAACTCAAATTATGGCATTTTCCCCCCTTTTCTCAAATAGTGCACCCAAGGCCAAATCTCACCATTTCAACAATTATACACCATTAACCCCATTTTCAAGGTCTTACATACACATATGGAGCCCAAACAAGAAAATCCCTCTTTCACAATTCCAAACTCAAACCCTAACTTTACCCAAACCAACCATTTATACAAAATGACCAATATTTATGTTAAAACTCATAGTAGTGAGTAGATTATTGTAGACGTCCCCGAACGCCCCGGGAGGGTGAGTCCCGTTCTGTTCATTTTGGGCTCACTACAGTTCAGGACTCAAATGTCACGGTTCTTAATCTGAACCAAAGAGTCCAAATCCGGCAAATCGTTTTGAGAAAACAGATTTTTGAAAGAAGTGCCAAACATGGACTGCTTTGCCAGATACAGAGTCGCCACCTAAATATTTTATTTTTGGGAAATTTAGGAAACCCTGACTCGTTGCCTAAGGCCACGTGTCCGTCATCACCAAAGTTGCCTCGGCTCGGGAACTTGGGTACGATTGGGGAAGGTCACTTCGTGAGCACCCCCGCTCGCCCGATCAAAGATCGGCCTCTACTAACCATGATATCTAGTTTTGAAAACATTATGCATTCTTATTCCGGTTATTAGCCTAGATTTACTATGTGATGCGCACAGCATACAAGTATAGACCGGTCGCCTGAATTGGAACAAAACATTTCATGTTTTTTTTGAAAGATGGTTTGCTACTCGCAAGTAGGCTTAAAATGCAGATTTTGCCACCCTCAGGTGGGCTTAGAAAAGATGGTTTTGCCACTATCTAGTGGGCTTAAAACTCACAGTCAATGCATTGTTCCAATCCAAATAACCCAACCTTCACCCACAGGCATTCAGGCAGTTATATCACATAAGCAAATAGCCTCATGGTAAGCATGCTATCATGGCAGTCACTCACACACATGCAAGGATGCTAAAGCATAAAAACTTACCGAGTACTCCAAGCCAAAACAGAAACTATGTTAGAAATCCATGCATGATCCTAACTATACAGAAATGCCTAATGCAACACATGCAAAATGCAACTATAGCAGGCTCGGCTATTCTAAACATGGCATATGGAATGCTACAGCTAACATATTCAACTCGGAATTGAAATACAATGCAGTTAGTATGATGCGCCGAGCCCGGTGCATGCAAAAAGATGAATGAATGCAAACATGCTATCATACTGTATGCTAATTGAAACATGCCCTAATCTAACCATCATAAGCTGGTAAATAAAAGGGAGAAAGACGTGGGGTTGGAAGACATACATCACACACACGCACACTTATTACAATTGCCCTCGCTCGGAGGGTCCGAATAAATAATACACAGTCCCAATAAATAATACAGTCCGAATAAATACAAAATCCTAATTAATTAACAAATTAATCTAGGAAAGTAAAATGGCACGCAAATCCATGGACTGCCTCGGCTCTGTTCCAAATGATGAATGATGCATGCTCGGGTTGCTTGGCGCAGAAATCCATTGCGATGCCCCAATTAGCCTCTGTTTACAATTAAGCCCGGAATGTTGCGCGAAGCCCCAAAAGATTGCCGGTTTTGATTTGCTGCAACAGAGAGCAGGAAAGGGGCATGGCAATGTATTTTCACATATGTATGCTTGACTACTCTTCAGGGAGTGTAGTCCTCGATCCTCGTGCCACCAATCACGCATCTCGATGCATGATGGCCGAGGAGTCGAATTGCACGACTTAATATGAATGAATGCACATAAACACAACAAGACCTAACTCCATCATGGATAATCCGGAGTGTCGGTGACCGGGAATTGAGACACGTTCCGTCACTCGAAGTACGAAACGTCCCTCGTTTCCCGTGCTCGGGCTAACTCCTATCCCAAACACAATGCAAATGAGATGGCATGCATGAATGCAACTAATATACAACCTAGCATACACAATGCTATGAAATGGCATACACAATGCTGATGTAACATGGCATACACGATGCTCTAACATGCAACCTAGCATACGCAATGCTATGAATTGAAATGGCATACAATGCATATGGACTTACACCAACATGAGTGGACCTCAGCCACACTCACATCAGTGGCCATTAGATGAAAATGAGACACTCGAAATGCGTGCACGCATGCACGCAAACCGAGGACCGACCTAAGGCACAAATGCCACTCTAACAAGGCATGGCAAGGCATGAAATATGGCATACAAACATGCAAGTTCCAGCACTGAAATGTGATGCAAAATGGCCCGAAACATGGAAACATGGCACCCGATGCATGGAATGGTCCCGAAACACAAAACTAGGCACATGCATTGACCTATAGCTATACAAAGCATGCATTATTTGATCATGAAGCATAAAGACAGAACCAAGGCGTCTCAAAACATGAACATTTCTAGTTCAAAGCATGGCCAAAAGATGCTAGCAAGATGGCCTAACATAGCATGCAATTTTGACTATCAAACATGGATTACATGGCACGTATATGAAGCAAGTGAGAACTCATCAAACCAGAAAAAACAGTGAATAAAACATGCCAAAATATGCCCAAATAACCTCTAAATGCAGCCAACACATGCAAATGATGGGTTCTTTAGAGGGCATACAAAGGGGTTATTAAGCACATACAAGATGGACACTTAGCATGGCACAAAAAACTCTGAAAATCAAATATGATAGCTCCAAAACTCACCAAATTGGGCCTGAAAAGTGGCTAAGAAGCATGCAAAGAGGGGTCCTTTGGAAGGCCAAAATGACCATCAAACAAGTCAAGGTGAGAGGGGGTCATCCCCCTCTGATTTGGAGGCACAAAATAGTGTGTTAGCCACTGAAAATCCACTGGATTTCAGTGGCTAGATGGCCAAACAAAGCATGCAACAAGAGCTTAGGTGTAAGGCTCAAAATAAGAGACAATCAAGCATACAAGGAGGCATATGACCTCAAAAAAAATGGGACCTTAAACAAACTTGAAGATGAGATTAAAACAAGATATTTTTCAGTTTATGACAACTCTCAAAAATGAACACAAGTAGGGCTAATCTATCATGCAAAAATGGCCCTACAAGAGAGATTAGAGACAAGGGACAGTAGCTGGCCCCAAATAGCAAAGAGCCCTTCAACAAAGTTGAAGAGGGGCTAAAAACAAGGCACTTTACAGTTTATATCAAGTCTCAAAATGAGCACAAGTAGGGCTAAACTATCATGCAAAAATGGGCCTATAAAGAGAGATAGGAGACAAGTGGTAGTAGATGGCCTCAAACAGAGGAGAGCCCTTCAACAAAGTTGAAGAGGGGCTCAAAAAAAATTTTACAGTTTGGCTCGGAGCCCAGAAATGCTCAAAAACAAGGCTAATATCATGCAAAAATAGGCCTAAAAGAGGGATAGAGAGACAAGAGGTAGTAGGAGACCTCAAACAACAAGAGGTCCTTGATCAAACATGGAGAGGAGCTCAAAATATGACTATTTACAGTTCAGGTCGGAGCCCAAAAATGTAAGCAACAAAAGCTAAGATAGCATGCAAAATAGGGCAAAAAAAGAGGGAAAGAGACTCACCCTTGTAGCACAAGTCTTCAGCAGCTTTTGGTCCAAGAAAGTGTGCTCCTAACCTCTGAAAATAGCCTCCAAGTTCTGGAATGGAGTGTGGGTTGATGGCTATGAGTTGGTGTAGAAATGGTGTAGGAGCAAGGGTATTTTGAGGCTTGGAAGTAGAGAGAGAGGGAGGCTTTAATGCAAGAGCTCCAATGGATTTTTCTAACCCTTCAAAATGGAGCTGGGGGGCTGGTTTATAGAGGGAGGAAGGGAAAAGGGGGGGAAAACAAATTCAAATTTCCCCCCAAAAGGGCAGATCCCCGGGCAGGGGTCTGGGTCAAAACAGCTGGCAAGCTGTAAGGAACCAGGAGAGAGGAATTTGGCCGGCCAGGTTCAGGAGGTTCAGGTGGCCGGCCGGCCACCTCCCCTGGCCGGCCGGCCAGGGTCAAAAGGGTCAAGCAATTTGGCCGGCCACCCCAAAAAGGTGGCCTCCCATGTGTGTACAACACAGCTATGTGGAGAAAAACCAGGAAATGTGAACCAGGAGAGAGAAAAACCAACTTTTTAGAGGGGTTCAAAAGGGTCAGGAAGAGTTGATGGCCGGCCTATCCATATTGGTGGCCTCCCAGGTGTGTACAACACAATGGTGTGGAGGAAAGTCAGAAAAAGTGGCCCGGGAATGGAAAAAGTCAGCTTTCTAGTGAAGAAAACGGGCGATAAAGAGCGATGAAGGAATAAAGCTGGTCTTCAGAACAATTGCTGGCCTCCCACCCTTCTACAACCTTCCTAACAATGAAAATAAGGTCTCCGCCAAAAATGAACCCAAACCGATGTAAAACGAAGGTTCGGGGGCCAAAACGCGCGGCCCGGGGCCCCGAAAACTGACTGTTAAGCACCGGAGGTGGCGTTCGACCACGAAGTTGGTCTCTCGAGCCACAGTGTCCCTCAAAAGGGAGGAAATAAGGTGTATGCCAAAAACCGGAGCAAACGGAGGTGGTTAAGCGGTCCCGAACCGAGGCACACGGCCGACGGCTCCGAAAACCGGGAACCGGGCTCCAAACGGGAAAAATGGCCTACGACCACGAAACGTAGCCTACGGCCACTGAGAGATGATCTACGAGACCTCTCCCTCCCTTCGGGAAGAGAAAACAAAGAAACAGGGCCCGTTCGCAAACCGAGGCAAAGCACAAAAGAGTCCGGAAGTCCGGAGGCAAGGCTCGCAGCCGAGACTCCGAACCTCAGAACGAGCACAATATGCAACATCACCGAGCGCTCAATTGGTGACGTCTGAGTCTTAAGGTCGGTCAAAAATGGGGTGTCTACAGTTGCCCCTCTTTGACAGAACTCGAAAGTCATAAGTGACGGGAGTGAATGTCAAAGCCCAGAGACGACCCATTTTTGACAAGGCCGAAGACTCAGACAAACAGGCGAGATAAAAAAAGATGTGCCCGCAGGCAGGGGGAAAATGCAAAGCGATATGCACAAAGCCGGATGTAACTCAATGATCATGCGAAGCAGCAAGCTGTAATGAAGCAAATATTCACAATAGATGCAACAGTTTTAAGCAAGAATGCAAAGCATACTACATTTCATGCAGTTGAAGAATGCGGAGAATCATCGAATTCTCACCATGTCTCACACGGAGAAGATACAATACCTGTGCGGCTCGTCTGGTCGCACCAGCCTCAAATGAACCGTACATACAATATCGTGCCTGCAAAAAGAAACTCAACAAGCACAACATAGTTCAACGTGAACATCGAATGCAGACAAACGTGTTGTGATGGTGAGTGCATCGCAATGCGAGAAGCGACGCGCTGACGCAAGTTAAGCACAAGGATATGACAATGCTCGTGAAAAGTGCAGAACAGTGCAAGGGTGTGCATGAGAATGCAAGTGACGTGCATAACAATGCAGGATAAGCGTAAACTCGAATGCACATTTCGAAATGAAACAACGAGCAAAGTAATGCAAGTTTCGATGAAGATGACTCAATCGCGACCTCCGGTTTATCTCCCGGAGGGGTCACAACATTTTCAAAAAGGATACATCTTGCTCTCGGAGTAATGATGAAACACACATTGAAAGTTGGAGTTGAAGTTCCCGCGGAGGGGTTTCGCGACAAAAGTGCACTTTCCTTGTACTTTCTCGGGTGCCGGGACTCCAATCATCACCAAAATTTGCAGAGGCCTTGGACACCATGTTGGGAACACTGTCGGCCATGCTTGGTCCAAGGGGGAGGCTGCCGGCCAGGGGTGAGGCAAGGAGATGGCCGGCCTGCCAGAAAAGGTGGCCGGCCGGCCACCTAGCCCAAATCCGGGGCAGTTTGGTCCTTTTGCTCTCTTTTCTTTAAATGTGCTTATCCAAAGCACTTTTCCTCACAACTCCAGCTCCGAAATTGCTCTCTCCTCCTTCCCAAACCATTTTCTTCCTCAGATCTGCGCTCTATACGCGTTTTCCAACGCCCCACGCAAGTTGTTTTCGCGAAATCTTTCAGTTTTCGTCACTTTGAACCGATTAAATTTTGATTTCGGCGCTTCTTTTCTCATTTTCACCACTTGAGGTAAGTTTGTCTCAATATTTGGAAGATTTTCTCGGGAGTTGACTTTTGTTGACTTTTTCATTTCCCGAGAGTTTTTTGTTGACTTTTTCCAATTTTGGCTCATTTTGCTCGTTTTTGCTCCTTTTTGCAGATTTTTCGAGATGGCTGGTCATTTCCCTCATGGTGGAGGTCCTCCGGGTGCCGGAGATGATCCCGATATTATGGCTTTGCCCCCGAGAGTTCGGCCGTTTGATCCCGAGAGGTATCATCCTCAGGAGCACGTCCTTCCTCAGGCGGTTTTCTACCACTTCACTGATTTTGATGATCGAGCGCCTAGGGATCTGCTTTTGCGAGAGCCGGAGTCCCACCTCTCTTACCAGGCACGAGAGGTATTTACTTCACTCTTACATTTTCTGCAATGCATTCTGCATTTTCCGTGTATTTTGTGCTTTTGCTATGTTTATTTGCTCACTCAAGCTCACAGCTTGTTTTGAATGTTTAGTTTATAACACCGTATTCCGTTTGCATCTTGAACACACAGTTCAAACACTCCGACTTTCTGAACACGCAGCCCGTATATTGATTGTGAACACACAGCACACACTTGTTGAGAATTGAACACACAGCCCAAACTTTTGAGATGAACACACAGCCCACTGATTTTGAAATCTGAACGCACAGCTCAAATACTTGATGTTGACGTTGAACACGTAGTTCGAACTTTGATGATGAACACACAGCCCATTTTTCTGATTGTGAGCACACAGCATACACTTGTTTGAGAATTGAACACACAGCCCAAACTTTGAGATGAACACACAGCCCACTGATTTTGAAATCTGAACACACAGCTCAAATACTTGATGTTGAACACACAGCTCGTTGTTGAGGTGAACACACAGCACACACTGATTGAGAATTGAACACGCAGCCCAAACACTTGATGTTGAACACACAGCTCGTTGTTGAGGTGAACACACAGCACACACTGATTGAGAGTTGAACACGCAGCCCAAACTTTGAGATGAACACACAGCCCATACTTTGATGTCGAACACACAGCTCGTTGTTGAGGTGAACACACAGCACACACTGATTGAGAGTTGAACACGCAGCCCAAACTTTGAGATGAACACACAGCCCACACTTTGATATCGAACACACAGCTCGTTGTTGAGGTGAACACACAGCACACACTGATTGAGAGTTGAACACGCAGCCCAAACTTTGAGATGAACACACAACCCACACTTTGAAATCTGATTTGATTTTGCACACAGCCTAGACATTTCATTTGCACGCAGGTTATTCATCTCATTTGCACGCAGCTTATTTATTTCATTCTGAAACTAAATACATGTGTTCATCCTGAATGCAGGTGATTTCTCGCGCTGCGCGAGGATATGGCTCTATCACGGGAGAGAGTGGCATGCTGAGCTTCCGGAGGCCATCCGGGATTTGGTTGACGTGGCAAGGTTTTGGGCCCTTTTGCGCTGGGATCTCCCGTTGTCCTGCTAGTAGGACACTGATGGTGCTTTGGTAGAGAGATGGTGGACACCACCAACTCCTTCCATTTCTCTGCCACCCGGGGACTTGACCATACCCCATTTGACTTCGCCGTACTGACGGGCCTTGATGTGGGAGGCTGGGCTATCCATATGACGAGGATATGGGCCAGTGGGAGGCCGCTTGGATATACTTATTAGGGGCTCGCCCGCCAGTTGACCGATCTTTGGGCAGAGTCCGATACACCTGGTTTTCTTCCCACTTCAGGAGAGCGGAGATGGAGCCTGAGACTCCTGAGGAGGTGGCACAGTATACCCGTGGATTTCTGATGTTCCTTTTTGGGACCACTCTGTTCGCCGATAGGGGGAACACCGTCGGGCTATATCTTTTGAGTGCTCTGGTGGACCTATCGCAGGTCAGCCGATATGATTAGGGTGGCGCCAGCCTGGCTACTCTCTACTGCTATATGAGCGCGACTCCCGTGGACGGGGGAACATGGTCGGTGGCTATTGGAGAAGCCTGGGAGGTACTTTCTGCCTTCCTGATTTGCATTTATGCTTCTCATTACTTATTCATTGCACACACGGCGCACTTTACATTCTGTACCTTGTACTTTGCTCTCAGCATTTTTATTACATCCTGCACTCAGCATTCTGTATTCTGATGGCTATTGCTCTGTTTCTCACAGTTATGGTCTACGCATACTTCCCGACATTAGCCCCAGAGCTTGAGGTGGAGGTGCCCCTCGTGACCCATATTCACTTGTATTCGAGGGAGCACTGGCCGAGGCCTCGGGAGTCTTTCCTCTACCTGCGGCAGTACTTCGATACAGTGCGATCGTCAGAGGTATTTCAGAACTCTTAGTTCTTCATGTTTACAATCTTTGATTTATCTTGCACATACACATTTCTGATCAGCTTATGCATTGGTTATCCGCAGATCACATGGCAGCCTGGGCCGCTTTAGGTAGAGAGCTCCGATTCCAGTTTGCGGAGTATGGGGGGCCTCTCGGTATAGGACCTGTTTGAGGGACCAGTTGGTAGGGCCTGGTTTTTGGGGGATCGCTTCTTGCGTCAGGTATGGGGCTATCCTGATCAGGACATTCCTTCAGCGCCTCCAGACGATATGCGAACCGCTGATAGGTTTTCTTCCCAGGATGTCGTTGATGCTATGTAGGGTACCGATGCATTCTTACACTTAGAGCAGGGGGAGTATGCGACCTATCGTCACACATACTTGATGCCTCCACTTACGGGGGTCCGTACTCCGACGAGGAGATCTGCTGGTATGCCTTCATCGAGCCGGGCTCGGACTACAAATGCCCCTTCCACCAGTAGGGCTGGCACATCTAGAGGCGGGGGTGGATTGGTTCCCTGATTCCTCCGACTCATCATCATCCTGGATGGCCAGATATGCCGACTGAGTTGATGGGATGGCGATATGGGACTTCTACCCGATCCGATAGAGCCTCCTATGCCTGACCACCGATATGTCAGTGACCCTGATCACCACCGGTATGTTCACTATTTTCCATTTTATCACACAGATACTTTGACATTTGTTTATTCATTGATGACTTGAGCTTGTATCTGCAGCCACCCCGGGGAGTACATGGATGAGGTGCTTGGGATGTAGCTCACTTGAGGGCATGGTCCTACGGAGAAAGGCGCAGTTGTCCCTCATTGGTGTCCAGGTACCCTTTAGTTTTCTTGGCTTTTATCATATTCGAAGACATGCTGATTTTTGAAACATTTTACTACATTGATAGGCTGCCTGTGTAGAGCACGTCTGACACATACCGGCACTCACGTACTGTAACTGCATGCACCCACTTCATTAGCTTTCTTGGCATCTGTATCTGACATACATTTGCGCTGATGTATTCAAATTGCATTCTTCATTTTCAGATGCTTCCGATATATACCGGGCCACAGGCCGGGCCACCTGGACCTTCCTGAGGAGCTGGGCCATCTAGGCCTTCTCGAGGAGCTGGGAGAGGGGAGTCGTCTCGCGGACGAGGCAGACGTAGGGTGCACATCATAGAGGAGGAGCCCAGCGAGGAGGAGGAGGAGGAGGAGGCTGCAGATCCCCAGTCAGAGACATCTGCTGACAGAGAGGGTGGCTCTGATCTCGGTTCCGGTAGTGGAGGTGAGGCTGAGGAGGGTTCCGAGGATGGCAGCCCCGACTCAGACGATGATGGTGGTGATGATGGCGCAGAGACTGTTCCCGAAGAGGACGAAGAGGGCGTCTTATTCCTGCTCTTGAGAGCATAGATGCGTTTGTTCCCTGCTTTATTTTAATTTTTTACTAGTAGTTGTAGTACATTGTACATTGTTAGGTAGTTTTATTTTTTGTAACTGTACCCTTGTTGTAAAACATGATGGAATGAAACAGCTTTTGAAAAAGTGTTTATTTTATGTTCTTAGCATCGCATCGCATCAGTTTGCACCAAAATGAGATTGAATGGAAATGTGCATTGTATATTTGGCCCAAGTCAGGTAGTGAACCGACGCAACAAACTAAACAACTTAACTTACTAAGAATAATAACAAAACCTTAGCAAGTTTACAACTCGACAAGCAACACAACAAAGTTGACGAATCGATAAATAAGGCACACAAATTAAACAAAAAGTACAACTCGATGCACGAAACGCGATAGCTCGGCAAACTTAACAACTCGATAAGCAAATAACAACTCGATAAGCAAGAACAACACTCGATAAGCAAGACTTAACAACAACTCTATAAACAAAGTGTATTTCGGACGATCTGGTGACGGAACGCATCCGAAACTGAGGGAAATGGAGGCCTTCGACACTCCCGATGCATGGAAA
>JAPPVO010000925.1:0-22024 GCA_030407325.1 Camellia japonica | reverse complement strand
AAGCAACACTTCAACAAAACAAATCAAGGTCTGTAAATGCAACCTTAACGAGATACAATCATGTAAATGCATGCAAGCATGACTAGGGTAAATTGAGGGTTGTTACAGGTTTCTTTAAAGAACTTTTATTTCTAATTTTAAGCAACTTCCATTTTTATTTTTATTGAACATCAATTTTTATTCAATTTCCTTTTCAATTCAACTTCCATTTTTATTTAATTTCCAAAAATATCGTTAAGGTATGGTCGTTTCTTGAATGAACTTCCATTTCAATTTTATGCAACTTCCATTTCTATTTTTATTCAACTTTCATTTTTATTCAATTTCCTTTTCTATTCAACTTCCTTTTTATTTAATTTCGAAATAGATCGTTAAGGTGTAGTGGTTTCTTGAATAAACTTTCATTTTCAATTTTGATGCAACTTCCATTTTTATTTTTATTCAACTTCCATTTTCATTCAATTTCCTTTTCTATTCAACTTCCTTTTTTATTTAATTTCCAAATAGATCGTTAAGGTATAGTGGTTTCTTGAATGAACTTCCATTTTTATATTTATGCGACTTTCATTTTTATTTTTATTCAACTTCAATTTTTATTCAATTTCCTTTTCTATTCAACTTCCTTTTTTATTTAATTTCCAAATAGAATGTTAAGTTATAGTGGTTTCATGAATGAACTTCCATTTGTATTCAATTTCCTTTTCTATTCAACTTCCTTTTTTATTTAATTTCCAGATAGATTGTTAAGGTATAGTGGTTTCCTCAATAAACTTTTATTGCTAATTTTATGCAACTTTCATTTTTATTTTTATTGAACATCAATTTTTATTCAATTTCTTTTTCCATTCCACTTCCATTTTTATTTAATTTCCAAATAGATTGTTAAGGTACAGTCGTTTCTTGAATGAACTTCCATTTTAATTTTATGCAACTTCCACTTTTATTTTTATTCAACTTCCATTTTTATTCAATTTCCATTTCTATTCAACTTCATTTTTTATTTAATTTCCAAATAAATCGTTAATGTATAGTGGTTTCTTGAAAAACTTTCATTTTCAATTTTGATGCAACTTCCATTTGTTTTTGTATTCAACTTCAATTTTTATTCAATTTCCTTTTCTATTTAATTTCCTTTTTTATTTAATTTCCAAATAGATCGTTAAGGTAGAGTGGTTTGTTGAATGAACTTCCATTTTCAATTTTGATGTAACTTCTATTTTTATTTTTATTCAACTTCCATTTACATTCAATTTCCTTTTCTATTCAATTTCCTTTTTTATTTAATTTCCCAATATATCGTTAAAGTATAGTGGTTTCTTGAATGAACTTCCATTTTTATATTTATGCAACTTTCATTTTTATTTTTATCCAACTTCAATTTTTATTCAATTTCCTTTTCTACTCAACTTCATTTTTTATTTAACTAAACTTTTATTGCAAATTTAATTTCATTTTTTATTTAATTTCCAAATAGATCGTTAAGGTATAGTGGTTTCTTGAATGAACTTCCATTTTTATTTTTATTCAACTTCCATTTGTATTCAATTTCCTTTTCTGTTCAACTTCATTTTTTATTTAATTTCCAGATAGATCGTTAAGGTATAGTGGTTTCTTCACTGAACTTCTCTTGCAAATTTTATGCAACTTCCATTTTTATTTTTATTGAACATCAATTTTAATTCACTTTCCTTTTCCATTCTACTTCTTTTTTTTATTTAATTTCCAAATAGATCGTTAAGGTATAGTCGTTTCTTGAATGAACTTTCATTGTTAATTTTAAGCAACTTCCATTTTTATTTGTATTCAACATCTATTTTTATTCAATTTGCTTTTCTATTCAACTTCCTTTTTTTATTTAATTTCCAAATAGATCGTTAGGGTACAGTAGTTTGTTGAATGAACTTCCATTTTCAATTTTGATGCAACTTCTATTTTTATTTTTATTCAACTTCCATTTTTATTCAATTTCCTTTTCTATTTAACTTCCTTTTTTATTTAATTTCCAAATAGATCGTTAAAGTATAGTGGTTTCTTGAATGAACTTCCATTTTTATATTTATGCAACTTTCATTTTTATTTTTATCCAACTTCAATTTTTATTCAATTTCATTTTCTACTCAACTTCATTTTTTATTTAATTTCAAAACAGATCGTTAAGGTATATCGGTTTCTTGAATGGACCTCCATTTTCAATTTTGATGCAACTTCCAATTTTATTTTTATTCAATTTCCTTTTCTATTTAACTTCCTTTTTTATTTAATTTCAAATTGATCATTAGGGTACAGTGGTTTGTTGAATGAACTTTCATTTTCAATTTTGATGCAACTTCCATTTTTATTTTTATTCAACTTCCATTTTTATTTAACTTCCTTTTTTATTTAATTTCCCAATAGATCGTTAAAGTATAGTGGTTTCTTGAATGAACTTTCATTTTTATATTTATGCAACTTTCATTTTTATTTTTGTCCAACTTCAATTTTTATTCACTTTCCATTTCCATTCAACTTCCTTTTTTTATTTATTTTCCAAATAGATCGTTAAAGTATAGTGGTTTCTTGAATGAACTTTTATTGTCAATTTTCATGCAACTTCCATTTTTATTTTTATTCAACTTCTATTTTTATTTTATTTCCTTTTCTATTTAACTTCCTTTTTTATTTAATTTCCAAATAGATCGTTAGGGTACAGTGGTTTGTTGAATGAACTTCCATTTTCAATTTTGATGCAACTTCCATTTTTATTTTTATTCAACTTCCATTTTTATTCAATTTGCTTTTCTATTCAACTTCCTTTTTTTATTTAATTTCCCAATAGATCGTTAAAGTATAGTGGTTTCTTGAATGAACTTCTATTTTTATATTTATGCAACTTTCATTTTTATTTTTATCCGACTTCAATTTTTATTCAATTTCCTGTTCTACTCAACATCATTTTTTGTTTAATTTCAAAATAGATCGTTAAGGTATAGCGGTTTTGGAATGAACTTTCATTTTCAATTTCGATGCACCTTCCATTTTTATTTTTATTCAACTTGCATTTGTATTCCATTTCATTTTCTATTCAACTTCCTTTTTTTATTTAATTCCCAAACAGATCGTTAAGGTATAGTGGTTTCTTGAATGAACTTCCACTGTTAATTTTATGCAACTTCCATTTTTATTCAATTTCCTTTTCTATTCAACTTCCTTTTTTTATTTAATTTCTAAATAGATCGTTAAGGTATGGTGGTTTCTTCAATGAACTTCCGTTTTTATTTTTATTCAACTTCCGTTTGTATTCAATTTCCTTTCCTATTCAACTTCATTTTTTATTTAATTTCCAGATAGATCGTTAAGGTATATGGTTTCTTCAATGAACTTCCATTTTTATTTTTATTCAATTTCTTTTTCTATTCAATTTCCTTTTTTATTTAATTTCCAAATAGATCATTAAGGTATAGTGGTTTCTTGGATGAACTTCCACTGTTAATTTTATGCAACTTCCAATTTTATTTTTATTCAACTTCTATTTTTATTCAATTTCCTTTTCTATTCAACTTCCTTTTTTTTATTTAATTTCCAAATAAATCGTTGAGGTATAGTGGTTTCTTGAATGAACTTCCATTTTTATTTTTATTCAACTTCCATTTGTATTCAATTCCCTTTTCTATTCAACTTCCTTTTTTATTTAATTTCCCGATAGATCGTTAAGGTATAATGGTTTCTTCAATGAACTTTTTTTGCTAATTTTATGCAACTTCCATTTTTATTTTTATTGAACATCAATTTTTATTCAATTTCCTTTTCCATTCAACTTCCATTTTTATTTAATTTCCAAATAGATCGTTACGATATAGTCGTTTCTTGAATGAACTTCCATTTTACTTTTATCTAACTTCCATTTTTATTTTTATTTTTATTCAACTTCCATTTTTATTCAATTTGTTTTTCTATTCAACTTCCTTTTTTATTTAATTTCCATATAGATCGTTAAGGTATTGTGGTTTCCGGAATAAACTTCCGTTTTCAATTTTGATCCAGCT
Organism: Camellia japonica; assembly: GCA_030407325.1. Taxonomy (NCBI): domain Eukaryota; kingdom Viridiplantae; phylum Streptophyta; class Magnoliopsida; order Ericales; family Theaceae; genus Camellia; species Camellia japonica. Next base: position 18,002 of record JAPPVO010000925.1, on the reverse strand, counting down.
TCCATTTTCATTTTTATTTAACTTCCATTTCTATTCAATTTCCTTTTCCATTCAACTTCCTTTTTTATTTAATTTCCAAATAGATCTTTAAGGTATAGTGCTTTCTTGAATGAACTTCCATTTTTATATTTATGCAACTTTCATTTTTATTTTCATTCAACTTCAATTTTTATTCAATTTTCTTTTCTATTCAACTTCTTTTTTTATTTAATTTCCAAATAGATCGTTAAGGTATAGTGGTTTCTTGAATGAACTTCCATTTGTATTCAATTTCCTTTTCTATTCAACTTCTTTTTTTATTTATTTTCCAGATAGATCGCTAAGGTATAGTGATTTCTTCAATGAACTTTTATTGCTAATGTTATGCAACTTCCATATTTATTTTTATTGAACATGAATTTTTATTCAATTTCCTTTTCCATTCCACTTCCATTTTTATTTCATTTCCAAATAGATCGTTAAGGTATACTCGATTCTTGAATGAACTTCCATCTTAGTTTTATCTAACTTCCATTTTTATTTTTATTCAACTTTCATTTTTATTCAATTTGCTTTTCTATTCAACTTCCTTTTTTATTTAATTTCCATATAGATCGTTAAGGTATAGTGGTTTCCAGAATAAACTTCCGTTTTCAATTTTGATCCAACTTCCATTTTCATTTTTATTCAACTTCCATTTCTATTCAATTTCCTTTTCCATTCAACTTCCTTTTTTATTTAATTTCCAAATAGATCTTTAAGGTATAGTGGTTTCTTGAATGAACTTCCATTTTTATATTTATGCAACTTTCATTTTTATTTTCATTCAACTTCAATTTTTATTCAATTTTCTTTTCTATTTAACTTCTTTTTTTATTTAATTTCGAAATAAATCGTTATGGTATAGTGGTTTCTTGAATGAACTTCCATTTTTATTTTTAGTCAACTTCCATTTGTATTCAATTTCCTTTTCTATTCAACTTCCTTTTTTATTTATTTTCCAGATTAGATCGTTAAGGTATAGTGATTTCTTCAATGAACTTTTTAGTGCTATTGTTATGCAACTTCCATTTTTATTTTTATTGAACATGAATTTTTATTCAATTTCCTTTTCCATTCCACTTCCATTTTTATTTCATTTCCAAATAGATCGTCAAGGTATAGTCGTTTCTTGAATGAACTTCCATTTTAAATTTATGCAACTTCCATTTTGATTTTCATTCAACTTCCATTTTTATTTAATTTCCTCTTCTATTCATCTTCTTTTTTTATTTAATTTCCAAATAGATCGTTAAGGTATAGTGGTTTCTTGAAAAAATTATATTTTCAATTTTGATGCAACTTCCATTTTTATTTTTATTCAACTTCCACTTTTATTCAATTTCCTTTTCTATTCTACTTCCTTTTTTATTTAATTTCCAAATAGATCTTTAAGGTATAGTGGTTTCTTGAATGAACTTCCATTGTTAATTTTATGTAACTTCCATTTTTATTTTTATTCAACTTCCATTTTAATTCAATTTCATTTTCTATTCAACTTCTTTTTTTATTTAAGTTCCAAATAGATCTTTCAGGTATAGTGGTTTCTTGAATGAACTTCCATTTTTATAATTATGCAACTTTCATTTTTATTTTTATTCAACTTCAATTTTTATTCAATTTCCTTTTCTATTCAACTTCCTTTTTTTATTTAATTTCCAAATAGATCGTTACGGTATAGTCGTTTCTTGAAAAAAATTCTATTTTCAATTTTGATACAACTTCCATTTTTATTTTTATTCAACTTTTATTTTTATTCAATTTCCTTTTCTATTCAACTTCCTTTTTTATTTAATTTCAAAATAGGTCTTCAAGGTATAGTGGTTTCTTGAATGAACTTTCATTGTTAATTTTATGCAACTTCCATTTTTATTTTTATTCGACTTCCATTTTAATTCAATTTTCTTGTCTATTTAACTTCTTTTTTTATTTAATTTCCAAATAGATTTTAAGGTATAGTGGTTTCTTGAATGAACTTCCATTTTTATAATTTTGCAACTTTTATTTTTATTTTTGTTCAACTTCAATTTTTACTCAATTTCCTTTTCTATTCAACTTCCTTTTTTTAATTAATTTCCAAATAGATCGTTAAGATATAGTGGTTTGTTGAACGAACTTCCATTTTTATTTTTATTCAACTTCCATTTGTATTCAATTTCCTTTTCTATTCAACTTCCTTTTTTATTTAATTTTCAGATAGATCGTTAAGGTACAGTTATTTCTTCACTGAAATTTTATTGCAAATTTTATGCAACTTCCATTTTTATTTTTTTTGAACATCAATTTTTATTCACTTTCCTTTTCCATTCAACTTCCTTTTTTTATTTAATTTCCAAATAGATCGTTAAGGTATAGTAGTTTCTCGAATGAACTTCCATTGTTAATTTTATGCAACTTCCATTTTTATTTTTATTCAATTTCCATTTTTATTCAATTACCTTTTCTATTCAACTTCCTTTTTTTTATTTAATTTCCAAATAGATCATTAAGGTATAGTTGTTTCTTGAATGAACTTCCATTTTTATTTTTATTCAACTTTCATTTGTATTCAATTTCCTTTTCTATTCAACTTCGTTTTTTATTTAATTTTCAGATAGATCGTTAAGGTATAGTGGTATCTTCACTGAACTTTTATTGCAAATTTTATGCAACTTCCATTTTTATTTTTATTGAACATCAATTTTTATTCACTTTCTTTTTCCATTCAACTTCCTTTTTTTGTTTAACTTCGAAATAGATCGTTAAGGTATAGTGGTTTCTTGAATGAACTTCTATTGTTAATTTTACGCAACTTCCATTTTTATTTTTATTCAATTTCCATTTTTATTCAATTTCCTTTTCTATTCAACTTCCTTTTTTTATTTAATTTCCAAATAGATCGTTAAGGTATAGTGGTTTCCTCATTGAACTTCCATTTTTATTTTTATTCAACTTCCATTTGTATTCAATTTCCTTTTCTATTCAACTTCATTTTTTATTTAATTTCCAGATAGATCGTTAAGCTATAGTGGTTTCTTCAATGAACTTTTATTTCTAATTTCATGCAACTTCCATTTATATTTCTATTGAACATCAATTTTTATTCAATTTCCTTTTCCATTGAACTTCCATTTCTATTTAATTTCCAAATAGATCGTTAAGGTATGGTCGTTTCTTGAATAAACTTCCATTTTAATTTTATGCAACTTCCATTTTTATTCAATTTCATTTTCTATTCAACTTCTTTTTTTATTTAATTTCCAAATAGATCGTTAAGGTACAGTGGTTTCTTGAATGAATTTCCATTTTTATTTGATGCAACTTCCACTTTTATTTTGATTCAACTTTCATTTTTATTCAATTTCCTTTTCTATTCAACTTCCTTTTTTATTTAATTTCCAAATAGGTCGTTAAGGTATTGTTGTTTCTTGAATAAACTTCCATTTTCAATTTTGATGGAAATTCCATTTTTCTTTTTATTCAATTTCCTTTTCTATTTAACTTCCTTTTTTATTTAATTTCCAAATAAATCGTTAGGTTACAGTGGTTTGTTGAATGAACTTCCATTTTCAATTTTGATGCAACTTCCATTTTTATTCAATTTCCTATTCTAATCAACTTCCTTTTTTCTTTAATTTCCCAATAGATCGTTAAAGTATATTGGTTTTTTGAATGAATTTCCATTTTTATATTTATTTAACTTTCATTTTTGTTTTTATCCAACTTCAATTTTTATTCAATTTCCTTTTCAATTCAACTCCATTTTTTTATTTAATTTCAAAATAGATCATTAAGGTATAGCGGTTTCTTGAATGAACTTCCGTTTTTAATTTTGATACAACTTCCATTTTTATTTTTATTCAACTTGCATTTATATTCAATTTCCTTTTCTATTCAACTTCTTTTTTTATTAAATTTCCAAACAGATCGTTAAGGTATAGTGGTTTCTTGAGTGAACTTCCATTGTTAATTTTATGCAACTTCCATTTTTATTTTTATTCAACTTCCATTTTTATTCAATTTCATTTTCTATTCAACTTCATTTTTTATTTAATTTCTAGATAGATCGTTAAGGTATAGTAATTTCTTCAATGAACTTTTATTGCTAACTTTATGCAACTTCCATTTTTATGTAATTTCCAAATAGATCGTTACGGTATAGTCGTTTCTTGAATGAACTGCCGTTTTAATTTTATGCAACTTCCATTTTTATTTTTATTCAATTTCATTTTCTATTCAACTTCCTTTTCTATTCAACTTCCTTTTTTCTTTAATTTCTAGATAGATCGTTAAGGTATAGTGGTTTCTTCAATGAACTTTTATTGCAAATTTTAAGCAACTTCCATTTTTATTTTTTTTGAACATCAATTTTTATTCAATTTCCTTTTCCATTCCACTTCCATTTTTATTTCATTTCCAAATAGAGAGTTAAGGTTTAGTCGTTTCTTGAATGAACTTCCGTTTTAATTTTATTCAACTTCCATTTTTATTTTTATTCAACTTCCATTTTTATTCAATTTCCTTTTCTATTCAACTTTATTTTTTATTTAATTACCAAATAGATCGTTAAGGTATAGTGGTTTCTTCAATAAACTTCCATTTTCAATTTTGATACAACTTCCATTTTTATTTTTATTCAACTTCCATTTTTATTCAATTTCTTTTTCTATTCAACTTCCTTTTTTATTTAATTTCCAAATAAATCTTTAAAGTATAGTGGTTTCTTGAATGAACTTCCATTTTTATATTTGTGCAACTTTCAATTTTATTTTTATTCAACTTCAATTTTTATTCAATTTTCTTTTCTACTCAACTTCCTTTTTTATTTAATTTCAAAATAGGTCGTTATGGTATAGTGGTTTCTTGAACGAACTTCCTTTTCTATTTTTAGTCAACTTCCATTTGTATTCAATTTCCTTTTCTTTTCAACTTCCTTTTTTATTTAATTTCCAGATAGATCGTTAAGGTATAGTGGTTTCTTCAATAAACTTTTATTGCTAATTTTATGCAACTTCCATTTTTATATTTATTGAACATCAATTTTTATTTAATTTCCTTTTCCATTCCACTTCTATTTTTATTTCATTTTGAAATAGATCGTTAAGGTATAGTCGTTTCTTGGTTGAACCTCCATTTTAAATTTACGCGACTTCCATTTTTATTTTTATTTAACTTCCATTCTTAATCAATTTCCTTTTCTATTCAACTTCATTTTTTATTTAATTTCCAAATAGATCGTTAAGGTATAGTGGTTTCTTGAATAAAATTCCATTTTCAATTTTGATGCAACTTCCATTTTTATTTTTATTCAACTTCCATTTGTACTCAATTTTATTTTCTATTCAACTCCTTTTTCATCTAATTTCCAGATAGATCGTTAAGGTATAGTGGTTTCTTCAATGAACTTTTATTGCTAATTTTATGCAACTTCGATTTTTATTTTTATTGAACATCAATTTTTATTCAATTTCCTTTTCCATTCAACTTCCAATTTTATTTATTTTCCAAATAGATCGTTAAGGTATAGTGGTTTCTTGAATGAACTTCCATTGTTAATTTTATGCAACTTCCATTTTTATTTTTATTCAACATCCATTTGTATTCAATTTCTTTTTCTATTCAACTTCCTTTTTTATTTAATTTTCAGAAAGACCGTTAAGGTATAGTGGTTTCTTCAGTGAACTTTTATTGCAAATTTTCTGAAACGTCCATTTTTATTTTTATTGAACATCAATTTTTATTCAGTTTCCTTTTCCATTCAACTTCCTTTTTTTATTTAATTTCCAAATAGATCGTTAAGGTGTAGTGGTTTCTTAAATGAACTTCCATTGTTAATTCTATGCAACTTCCATTTTTATTTTTATTCAACTTCCATTTTTATTCAACTTTCCTTTCTATTCAACTTCCTTTTTTTTTATTTAATTTCCAAATAGATCGTTGAGGTTTAGTGGTTTCCTGAATAAACTTCCATTTTTATTTTTATTCAACTTCCATTTGTATTCAATTTCCTTTTCTATTCAACTTCCTTTTTTATTTAATTTCCAGATAGATCGTTAAGGTATAGTGGTTTCTTCAATAAACTTTTATTTCTAATTTTATGCAACTTCTTTTTTTATTTTTATTGAACATCAATTTTTATTCAATTTCCTTTTCCATTCTACTTCCATTTCTATTTAATTTCCAAATAGATCATTATGGTCGTTTCTTGAAGATACTTCCATTTTAATTTTATGCAACTTCCATTTTTATTTTTATTCAACTTTCATTTTTATTCAATATGCTTTTCTATTCAACTTCTTTTTTTATTTAATTTCCAAATAGATCGTTAAGGTATAGTGGTTTCTTGAATGAACTTTCATTTTTATTTTATGCAACTTCCACTTTTATTTTTATTCAACTTTCATTTTCTATTCAACTTCCTTTTTTTATTTAAATTCGAAATAGATCGTTAAGGTATAGTGGTTTCTTAAATAAACTTCCATTTTCAATTTTGAAGCAACTTCCATTTTTATTTTTATTCAACTTCCATTTTTATTCAATTTCTTTTTCTATTTAGCTTCTTTTTTTATTTAATTTCCAACTAGATCGTTAGGTTACAGTGGTTTGTTGAATGAACTTCCATTTTCAATTTTGATGCAACTTCCATTTTTATTTTTATTCAACTTTTATTTTTATTCAATTTACTTTTCTATTCAACTTCCTTTTTTATTTAATTTCCCATTAGATCGTTAAAGTATAGTGGTTTCTCGAATAAACTTGCATTTTTATAGTTAGCGACTTTCATTTTTATTTTTATCCAACTTCAATTTTTATTCAATTTCCTTTTCTATTCAACTTCATTTTTTATTTAATTTCAAAAGAGATCATTAAGGTACAGCGGTTTCTTGAATGAACTTCCATTTTCAATTTTGATACAACTTCCATTTTTATTTTTATTCAACTTGCATTTGAATTCAATTTCCTTTTCTATTCGACTTCCTTTTGTTATTTAATTTTCAAACAGATCGTTAAGGTATAGTGGTTTCTAGAATGAACTTCCATTGTTAATTTTATGCAACTTCCATTTTTATTCAATTTCCTTTTCTACTAACCTTCTTTTTTTATTTAATTTCAAGATAGATCGTTAAGGTATAGTGGTTTCTTCAATGAACTTTTTTTGCTAATTTTATGCAATCTCCATTTTTATTTTTATTGGACATTATTTTTATTCAATTTCTTTTTCCATTCAACTTCCATTTTTATTTAATTTCCAAATAGATCGTTAAGTTATAGTCGTTTCTTTAATGAACTTTCATTTTAATTTTATGCAACTTCCATTTTTATTTTTATTCGACTTCCATTTTTATTCAATTTCCTATTCTATTACACTTCTTTTTTTATTTAATTTCCAGATAGATCGTTAAGGTATAGTGGTTTCTTGAATGAACTTCCATTTTTATCTTTAATTCAACTTCCATTTGTATTCAATTTACTTTTCTATCAACTTCCTTTTTTATTTAATTTCCAGATAGATCGTTAAGGTAGAGTGGTTTCTTCAATGAACTTTTATTGCTAATTTTATGCAACTTCCATTTTTATTTTTATTGAACATCAATTTTTATTCATTTTCATTTTCCATTCCACTTCCATTTTTATTTCATTTCCAAATAGATCGTTAAGGTTTAGTCGTTTCTTGAATGAACTTCCATTTTAATGTTATGCAACTTCCATTTTTATTTTTATTCAATTTCAATTTATATTCAATGTCCTTTTCTATTCCACTTCGTTTTTTATTTAGTTTCCAAATAGATCGTCAAGGTATAATGGTCTCTTGAATAAACTTCCATTTTCAATTTTGATGCAACTTCCATTTTGATTTTTATTCAAATTCCCTTTTTATTCAATTTCGTTTTCTATTCAACTTCCTTTTTTATTTAATTTCCAAATCGATCGTTAAGGTATAGTGGTTTCTTGAATGAACTTCCGTTGTTAATTTTATGCAACTTCCATTTTTATTTTTATTCAACTTCCATTTTAATTCACTTTCCTTTTCTATTCAATTTCCTATTCAATTTAATTTACAAATAGATCATTAAGGTATAGTGGTTTCTTGAATGAACTTCCATTTTTATATTTATGCAACTTTCATTTTTAGTTTTATTCAACTTCCATTTTTATTCAATTTTCTTTTCTATTCAACTTCCTTTTTTTATTTAATTTTCAAATGGATCGTAAAGGTATAGTGTTTTCTTGAATGAACTTCCATTTTTATTTTTTTTTCAACTTCCATTTGTATTCAATTTCTTTTTCTATTCAACTTCCTTTTTTATTTAATTTCCAGATAGATCGTTAAGGTATAGTTGTTTCTTCAATGAGCTTTTTCCATTTTTATTTTTATTGAACATCAATTTTTATTCAATTTCCTTTTCCATTCCACTTCCATTTTTATTTCATTTCCAAATAGATCGTTAAGGTATAGTCGTTTCTTGAATGAACTTCCATTTTAATTTTATGCAACTTCCATTTTTATTTTTATTCAACTTCCATTTTTATTCAATTTTCTTTTCTATTCAACTTCCTTTTTTATTTAATTTCTCAGTAGATCGTTAAGGTATAGTGGTTTCTTGAATGAACTTCCATTTTTATTTTTATCCAACTTCAATTTTTATTCAATTTCTTTTTCTATTCAACTTCATTTTTTATTTAATTTCAAAATAGATCGTTAAGGTATAGCGGTTTCTTGAATGAACTTCCATTTTCAATTTTCTTGCAACTTCCATTTTTATTTTTATTCAACTTCCATTTTTATTCAATCTCATTTTCTATTCAACTTCCTTTTTTTTATTTAATTTCCAAACAGATCGTTAAGGCATAGTGGTTTCTTGAATAAGCTTCCTTTGTTAATTTTATGCAACTTCTATTTTTATTTTTATTGAACTCCCATTTTTATTCAATTTCCTTTTCTATTCAACTCTTTTTTTCATTCAATTTCTAAATAGATCGTTAAGGTATAGTGGTTTCTTCAATGAACTTCCGTTTTTATTTTTATTCAACTTCCATTTGTATTCAATTTCCTTTTCTATTCAACTTTCTTTTTTCTTTAATTTCCAGATAGATAGTTAAGGTATGGTGGTTTCTTGAATAAACATCCATTTTCAATTTTGATGCAACTTCCATTTTTATTTTTATTCAACTTCCATTTTTATTCAATTTCCTTTTCTATTCAACTTCTTTTTTTATTTAATTTCGAAATAGATCGTTAAGGTATAGTGGTTTCTTTAATGAACTTCCATTTTGATTTTTATTCAACTTCCATTTTTATTGAATTTCCTTTTCTATTCAACTTCCTTTTTTACTTAATTTCCAAATAGATCGTTAAGGTATAGTGGTTTCTTCAATAAACTTTCATTTTCAATTTTGATGCAACTTCCATTTTTATTTTTCTTCAACTTCCATTTTTATTCAACTTCCATTTTGATTTTTATTCAACTTCCATTTGTATTCAATTTACTTTTCTATTCAACTTCCTTTTTTATTTAATTTCAGATAGATCGTTAAGGTAGAGTGGTTTCTTCAATGAACGTTTATTGATAATTTTATGCAACTTCCATTTTTATTTTTATTGAACATCAATTTTTATTCAATTTCCTTTTCCATTCCATTTCCATTTTTATTTCATTTCCAAATACATCGTTAAGGTATCGTCGTTTCTTGAATGAACTTCCATTTTAATTTTATGCAACTTCCATTTTTATTTTTATTCAACTTCCATTTTTATTCAATTTCCTTTTCTATTCAACTTCCTTTTTTATTTAATTTGCAAATAGATCGTTAAGGTGTAGTGGTTTCTTGATTAAACTTCCATTTTCAATTTCGATGCAACTTCCATTTTTATTTTTATTCAAATTCCATTTTAATGCAATTTCTTTTTCTATTCAACTTTCTTTTTTAGTTAATTTCGAAATAGATCGTTAAGGTATAGTGGTTTCTTGAATAAATTTTCATTTTTATTTTTATTCAACTTCCATTTTTATTCAATTTCTTTTTCTATTCAACTTCTTTTTTTATTTATTTTCCAAATAGATCGTTAAGGTATAATGGTTTCTTGAATGAACTTCCATTTTTATATTTATGCGACTTTCATTTTTATTTTTATTCAACTTCTATTTTTATTAAATTTCCTTTTCTGTTCAACTTCTTTTTTTATTTAATTTCCAAATAGATCGTTAAGGTATAGTGGTTTCTTGAATGAACTTCAATTTTTATTTTTATTCAACTTCCATTTGTATTCAATTTCATTTTCTATTCATCTTCCTTTTTATTTAATTTCCTGTTAGATCGTTAAGGTATAGTGGTTTCTTCAATGAACTTTTATTGCTAATTTTATGCAACTTCATTTTTATTTTTATTGAACATCAATTTTTATTCAATTTCCTTTTCCATTCCACTTCCATTTTTATTTAATTTCTAAATAGATTGTTAAGGTATAGTCGTTTCTTGAATGAACTTCCATTTTAATTTTATGCAACTTCCATTTTTATTTTTATTCAACTTCCATTTTTATTCAATTTCCTTTTCTATTCAACTTCTTTTTTTATTTAATTTCCAAATAGATCGTTAAGGTATAGTGGTTTCTTGAATGAACTTTCATTGTTAATTTTATGCAACTTCCATTTTTATTTTTATTCAACTTCCATTTTTATTCAATTTCTTTTTCTATTCAACTTCCTTTTTTTTTTTATTTAATTTCCAAATAGATCGTTCAGGTATAGTGGGTTCTTGAATGAACTTCTATTTTTATTTTTATTCAACTTCCATTTGTATTCAATTTCTTTTTCTATTCAACTTCCTTTTTTATTTAATTTCCAGATAGGGCGTTAAGGTATAGTGGTTTCTTTAATGAACTTTTATTGCTAACTTTATGCAACTTCCATTTTTATTTTTATTGAACATCAATTTTTATTCAATTTCCTTTTCCATTCAACTTCCATTTTTATTTAATTTCCAAATAGATCGTTAAGGTATCGTCGTTTCTTGAATGAACTTCCATTTTAATTTTATGCAACTTCCATTTTTATTTTTATTCAACTTCCATTTTTATTCAATTTCCTTTTCTATTCAACTTCCTTTTTTATTTAATTTCCAAATAGATCGTTAAGGTATAGTGCTTTCTTGAATAAACTTTCATTTTCAATTTCGATGCAACTTCCATTTTAATTCAATTTCCTTTTCTATTCAACTTATTTTTTTATTTAATTTCCAAGTAGATCGTTCAGGTATAGTGGTTTCTTGAATAAACTTTCATTTTCAATTTTGATGCAACTTCCATTTTTATTTTTATTCAACTTCTTTTCATTTAATTTCCAAATAGATCGTTAAGGTATAGTCGTTTCTTGAATGAACTTCCATTTTATATTTATGCGACTTTCATTTTTATTTTTATTCAACTTCAATTTTTATTCAATTTCTTTCTATTCAACTTCATTTTTTATTTAATTTCCAAATAGATCGTTAAGGTATAATGGTTTCTTGAATGAACTTCCATTTTTTTATTCAACTTCCATTTGTATTCAATTTCTTTTCTATTCATCTTCCTTTTTTATTTAATTTCTAGATAGATCGTTAAGGTATAGTGGTTTCTTCAATGAACTTTTATTGCTAATTTTATGTAACTTCCATTTTTATTTTTATTGAATATCAATTTTTATTCAATTTCCTTTTCCATTCCACTTCCATTTTTATTTAATTTCCAAATAGATCGTTAAGGTTTAGTCGTTTCTTGAATGAACTTCCATTTTAATTTTATGCAACTTCCATTTTTATTTTTATTCAATTTCCTTTTCTATTCAACTTTCTTTTTTTTATTTAATTTCCAAATAGATCGTTAAGGTATAGTGGTTTATTGAATAAACTACCATTTTCAATTTTGATGCAACTTCCTTTTTTATTCAATTTCCTTTTCTATTTAACTTCCTTTTTTATTTAATGTCCAAATAGATCGTTAAGGTATAGTGGTTTGTTGAATGAACTTCCATTTTCAATTTTGATGCAACTTCCATTTTTATTTTTATTCAACTTCCATTTTTATTCAATTTCTTTTTCTATTCAACTTCCTTTTTTATTTAATTTCCAAATAGATCGTTAAGGTATAGTGGTTTCCTGAATAAACTTCCATTTTCAATTTTGGTGCAACTTTCATTTTTATTTTTATTCAACTTCCATTTTAATTCAATTTCCTTTTCTATTCAACTTCTTTTTTTATTTAATTTCCAAATAATGGTGCTTGATCAGGGCAAAGCTAGCACGTCTGTCAACGACTTCCGAGATGACCTATCCGCAATCACTGCTAACAGTCTGACTCTACGCGACTTGGGTGACGTCCCACTAACCCTAACATTGGTCTACCCATCATTAAGCACAAACCCAAGGATGAGACAAATCATAGTTTTATTTTATTTTATCCTAATTATGCCATATATGGTCTCATGATCTACTGTGCTGGCGGAGGAGGCCTAACGACCGCAACCAAAAGGCAAATTTGTTCTTGTATTTGAGTCTGAAGTTGATTAATCGATTGATTAACTATTTCTAATTGCTGGAGACCCCAAGGGTCATTTGGCCAAATTGACAAGAAATTTTCAATAATATTTTTCTTAAAAGTTGAAATTCCAATATATCATTTAATATAACAAGAGTATAAACAGACATACTGTAACAACCCTCACTTCATCTTAGTCATGCTCCCATGCATTTATATGATTTTGTCTTGTTAAGCTTGCATTTCAAATCTTGTCTTTGTTTTGCTTAAGTGTTACTGCATGCTTTGTTCCTTGCTTGGTGTGAGTTTAGCCGAGGTCATCCTAAGCCTGGGTCGCACCTTTGAATCTCTTATACCTAGGACTATCTTGGAATCTTTTGGTTAACCTCCACTCGCACCTTGGCATATTGGCCAAGATGTCACTATCTAGGCCGAGGTGCTCATCACCAAGGCCGAGATGTGTATTATCTAGGCCGAGATGTTACCCTTGCACCTAGTGATCTTGTTCCTGGATTGGTATGACCTAGATCGAGGTGTGGCACATCTAGGCTGAGGTGTGGCACAGCTAAGTCAAGTGTCGTCCTTCCTAGCCGAGATCATTGAGACCTTACTTGCCGAAGCTTTGTCCTTAGCCGAAGCTTTGTCCTTAGCCGAGATCATTACCTGCCGGAGTGCCTATGCCATCTTGCTTGTTGAACACACTTTGTCATAGTCTTGTCTTTTCACTCAGTCATCTTTTTGAGAAGAGCCAACCAGCCGATGCCACGTGTCCCAGCAGAGGGTTAAGTTAGTGAGCTGTTGAGAAACACATCATTTTGTATCATATCCTTGTCTTTTAGAGAGAGAGGCTCTAGGAAGAAGGAGGAGTTCTTAGAGAAGGGAATAGATTTCCAAGCTTGATCTTCACACCTTTAGCTGTTAGATTCGTGTCTTGAGGTTAGAATCTTGATCTACTCTTGTTGTTCTTATTGTTCATCTAGCTGCATTGCATGATCGAGCACGATTTGTAAGCCATGCATTGATTTAAAGTTTGGTTTTAGAAAGAGAAAGTGATATTCATGTGTTCTTGAATAAAAGCCTTGTTTGATCCGAAAGCTTGCATCAAGATTCATGTTTTTGTGTTTGTTTCATAAGATCTTCAAGTATGGGTACCCAGGTCCATGTTTTCGAACTCATCTCATGAAATCCCAGATTTCGTAATAACAAGTTGTGATTGAGCATTCATGTTTTTCATGTTCTTCATGTTCATGTTCTTCATGTTCTTCAGCAGAGGGAAACCCAGATTTTCCCGACTTCATTTTCTTGAATGTGGCCATCGGGACCACACCTCGGCAAGGAGGTGTGGGACCTCGGCCAAGACCTGGTTGGTGCCCATTATGCTTTCCCGAGATGAGAAACAGTGTTTTGTTTTGGTCCGACTTAGTTTTGAAGGAATGCCGAGATCATTTGCATTCATGTAAAGCTTGTTTGAAAGTGCATTCAATAGACTTTGCCATGTGTTTGTAGGACTTGGACTCTTGCTTTGACCCCGACGTTTGAAGAACTAAGTGAGTGGTATTTTTAATAAAGCTATGTTATGACATTTGATAAAGCTTTGCTTGTTTTGGAAAAGTATTTGTTACGCATGAATGACTATCCCTATTTTGTGTATCAAGTATTAGCTTTGGTTTTGATAACATTCTTGACAAGTCCGTACGTGCTAAGGGACTATAAGCATTTGTAGCACAAGTCCGTACGTGCTAAGGGACTATTAGCATTTGTAGCACAAGTCCGTACGTGCTAGGGGACTATAAGCATTTGTAGCACAAGTCCGTACGTGCTAGGGGACTCTAAACTTTTGTAGCACCTTTGATTATGTCATCCCTTGTATTATTGATGCTAGTAAGCATCCCTTGAGACTTGAAAGATTTGTTAAATGAACTTGATTTGTCCTTGGATTTCGTACAAGAAATGATGTGTTTTGATTTGATAAAGATCTCGGATAGCACTCATGCAAACCCCTTTATTAATTATATGATTCGCTGAGTATCCAAGCTCACCCTCTCTATATATACGTAGGTGATGAGCAGGACGACGGTGACGCCTAGATGCGTTTGGCATGATGTTTTGGATTCATACTTTTGATAGCATCTTGAAGACTATTCTTCTTGGCTTGTGATTTGTAACGCCCTAAAAAAAAAATACATAAAACCCATCATTTTAGACATGCAATGATATAAAGAAATCGACGTCTTTCCATTCATCAGAGTAGTTCTTACAACAGTATTACATGTTAACAACAAAAGCAAATGCCCTATAGGCTTACAGCTTTCCAAGTTAACACTTGGTTACACAAAAGAAGAGTATTAACTCTATACAAAATGAGCCCTTGGCTTGATATACATGTAATACAAACAAAATAATCAAAAAGAGTATCAAACTCCCATATCCATCCAAGCTAAGTCCTTGGAGGTGGCATGCTACCTGTACCTGAAAATAATGTCCCATATAGGGTGAGCCAACGCCCAGTAGAGATATGCTAAACACAATATGAGCAGTAACTAAGACTATGGCAATTGATAAATGTTAAATTCCCATAAATCAATTCATAACCCATTTCCATTACATGACCACTATTCCTATGTTCCATTTCATTTTCCATTTCTTATCAAGTTCACAATTCACAACACCGGCTCAGAACCTGGCCAACAACTTACATGAGACAGTAACTCCTATTAAACGTTTCCCATTTTACATTAGATAAGCATACAAGCTATATCAGTACTTCGATAGATAAGCATATAAGCTATATCAACATTTCAACAGATAAGCATACAAGTTGTATCCACACTTCAACAGATAAGCATATGAGCTATATCAACACTTCCATAGATAAGCATAAAAGCTGTATCAGCACATTAACTGATAAGCATATGAGCTGTATCAGCGGAGTCCATCCCCTATCTTCTCCCAAACAACATCCGGTTTAGAGGTCTATCCCCTATCTTCCCCTAAACCGTGGAGTACATCCCCTATCTTCTCCCGCACACACAAGGTATATACATATAGGTCATATACACAATCAATCAATACATAACGTTAATGTATTCTGTCAACCGTCATACTCTATGACACATCCAATTGATTAGTTTTAGTTTGCCTAATCATCATGCATTGTCTACAACAATCACAACTACCCTCTACCAGTAGCCCAAGCAATTATTTCTAAACAGATAATAAAAGCTTCAACAGATAAAATATCAATGTTTTCAAAAGGGAGCGATTAATAAATCCAACTCCACCACTCTACCATATAATGAGCCAATTTCATTATTTCCAACTCAATTCCATATAACCACAATTTTCCCAAATTAATTATACTAATTAATTTGTACAACAAATTAGGGTTTTCTACCCCATTCCCCAATATTGACCCAATGGTCTATATATCAACAACCAACAACAATATCATTATTTTGAAACCCAAAATACACATTTTTAGAATCAAAATAACAAAACCCCTTTTCAACATTTTCAAACCCTAACTCCCAAAATCAACCATTTAGCAAAATGCCCAAAAATCTATGTCAAAACCCATAGTTATGAGTAAGAATCCCTAACTCAAAAGATGAAACCCAACGAAGAAGATGAAGAAAACGAAAGTGCTCCAAATTCCAAATTTCTCGGATCAAAAGATAGCCCTCGACGATCAACCCAACTTTTACAAAGACCGTAGGAAAGGAAAGCACTCTAACTAGATCAAACCCTAGAGAGAAGGGAGTTTCTAGAGAGAGAGGCTCTCAAAAACATTTTTGGGAAAGTAAGAGAGAGAGAGGAAGTGTAGAAAATGATTCAAAAATGCCCAGCTGCCAACTGATATACGACATTCCCGCTCGAGCGGAGAACACAATGCTCGAGCGTCAAGAACAAAAAAACTAGGTCCGCTCGAGCGCGAAAACCAGTCCGCTCAAGCATAGATTTCCCCCTCCCAGAACTTACACCAAAAAATGTACCACCCGCTCGAGCGCAGGAAACCCGCTCGAGCGTAGAAAACACACCTGCAGAAGTTTTGCAGGGACACGAAATACTGGAAGGGTGTAAACCCCGCTCGAGCGCAAGAAGACCCGCTCGAGCGGACCTACCAAAAACTGTGCAACAACAATGGGAGCCAAAACTCTACCAACCTGAATCAACCAAGCCCAACACATCCTAAAACTCAAACGAATCGATTTAAAGGATGACAACAAGACAACTACAACTCTCAACTTCACAGAATCAAGTCCGGAATACAACTGAACAGTAAAGGGACAACCGAGATCGCTATATGATTCATTGTATTTAGCATATGTCGGCTTGAGAAGCCTTTTGATCAAGATGTATTATGTACTTATTCATTTGTATTCAAGTTGTAAGACCTCGATATGATGTATGTCATTTCATTTGATTTATGCACAGCTCTTATGGACTAATTAGAATTAAATTATTGCTTCCGCACATGTAAGCCATCCCATATGTATACTCTGTTGTGTGTGAATCTTTGCAAGTTGGCCTTTGGTAATCTCGGATTACTGGCCATCATGGCACCATTCTACTAGAGGCGGAATGGGGTCGTGACACATACATTAATAAAATGCAAAAGAGAATACTTACAATCAGTACGACAAACTTTATTATACTTCAAATGGTATGTAGGGTACACACTTAAGAGAGCATAGAGAAAGAGAGAAAGAGTACACCTATAAACTGACAGATGGAAAAATAAAGCGTGCCTTCAACAAGGGTGAGGCATCCTGTAGCGACCCTGATTTTCCCTCCATGATTAGTGTAATCCGGACTTGGTTCCGTGGATGTTGGTTGTTGTATATATCTCGTTCCGTCCTTCAATACTTGTATTCAAGTTATAGTATTTTGGGCAGGTTGTTATAGGTTGGGTGTGCTTGGGAGCAAATGGTTGTTGTCCAGAATTTTGGTCCTTCGCTCAAGCGAGCCTTTTGTCGCTCGAGCGAGCTCCTTGTTTTAGATTCTTCGCTCGAGCCAGGGTTCCTTCGCTCGAGCGAGAGTTGGGTGATGTATCTGGTGGCTCGAGCGAGAAGTCATGCGCTTGAGCTTGCGTCTGCGTCTCTTTTTGACCTGATGGTTTTGATTCTTGGCTCGAGCGAGCTTTCCTTCGCTCGAGCAAGCGAGGTCTATGTTTTGGGTTCCTTCGCTCAAGCGCATTTGTCGCTCGAGCGTGCTTCTGGGTTGCAGACCTGAAGTTTGGATTGTTGGCTCGAGCGAGGCTTTCTACGCTCGAGCGAGGCTTCTTTGTGTCTGGTCGTTCGAGCGACCACTTCTTCGCTCGAGCGAGCCTGTGTTATAATCAGTAGACAGCAGTGGGTAAACATTTCACTTTCTATTTTCTTTTTCTTTCAAACCCTAGATCCGAGCTCTCTCTCTCTCTACACACCTTCTCTCTAGGGATTCATCTAATTTTAGTGTGTGTTTCTACCCTAAGTTCTTTGTAAAGAAA
>JAPPVO010000924.1:0-17463 GCA_030407325.1 Camellia japonica | reverse complement strand
CCTAGGTCAGTGTCTGCAAGTAGACTACCTGTGGTACTATCAATTTGTCATTTTTACCAGTATCAACTGGAGGGTTCGACACCCATAATGTCACGACCCGAACCCGCCCCTATGGGTTTAAGGCCATAACGGCCAGTCATCGTGTGATTACCTACGGCCTCAAACTAAATAAATCGAACTCATCAGAGATAAAGGGGCCAAACGGAAGCGATTTAAAAACTTTGTCCATAGAGCCGTGCTTAAATGCACACCATAACATTCCAAAACATTTATATGTTAATAACTCACACTAGTTTATGTACTAATACAAGCACTGCACGTATAGGATCATACAGGTTAAGTCAGTCAAACCCAAAACTTATGTACAAAAAGTGGTCCGATTGTCTTCACCAACAAAAACTAAACTATAAACAAAGGACAAAAGGGCGAAGACAGTCTCATGCGTGAGACTTTTGGGCTGACTCTTCAAAGCTCTGATTGGTCCCACAATTCACCGGGGCTGGTTTTGGACGTCCCTTGGCTCACTACATGTACATGAATGAGCGTAAGCGAATGCCCAGTGAATAATATCAATTAAGAAAGGTACATAAGCAATCATAGAAACAGTTATAGCAAACGGCCTTTGGCCCAATCATTTATGTCCATCGGCCTTTGGCCCAATCATCTATATCTATCGTTCGTATCCATCGGCCTTTGGCCCAGTCATTCATGTCAATCGGCTTTTGGCCCATTAATTATATCAATCGTCCTTGGCCCAATCAATCATATCATCGGCCTTTGGCCCAATCATCATATCAATCGGCCTTGGCCAATCAATTATATCAGTCGGCCTTTGGCCAATCATTCGTATCAATCGGCCTTGGCCCAATCAATTATATCAATCGGCCTTTGGCCCAATCATTCGTATCAATCGTTGTCCGCCATTCGAATTTATGAACATACAAAACTTACATATAAGTAAACAATTGGACAACGGTATACTTCAAATATCTTGTTAAGATATTACTCACAGTGATCGGCTTGCGGAATTGTCCTGGAACTCGACCCTACACATGCCATGAACACAAAAGAGTCACTAATAATTCAATCCGTTCAAAATTCACATTTTCCTCTTTAGGCTTCATTCCTATCTCTTTAATTCAATTACAATGCTCAATGTATGCCTAAGAGTGTTTAGGAGTGAAAGGGAACAGAAAACAGAACGCAGAATACATATAACAAAATTTCAGGAAACCGGGTCCCCGCTCGAGCGTGGACTTTTCCGCTCGAGCGGACCTTAAGGCTGCAAAAGTTCTGGTTACCTCAAATTCACGCTCGAGCGTGAACTCGGCCGCTCGAGCGGACCTCCTGCCTACATAGCTCCCCGCTCGAGCGCCAACTTCCCCGCTCGAGCGGGTTCCATGCCTGCAAAGAAAATGCTGGGAGCTCGATTTTCCCGCTCGAGCGGCCCTTTCCCCGCTCGAGCGGACATCAAAAATCTGGGTTTTCCAGATTGAGTTCTTGAGCTCCAATTCGAATTCCAACCATCCAAATATGCATGCAATGGCTCAAATCTCAAATATACACATATTAATATGATACCAATGCAAGATCACGACATTAGGAAGCTCAATCTCTTATATCATTTACATGCATGTTTCAAATTAATCCCAATTCATCACAAACATATCAAATTCTATCATGCAAAGCTCATTCTTTCATGATCTACTCTTGCATGTAAGAAATACACATCATTCACAACTTATTTGGTGAGGAAATGGTCACACACACACATGGATTTCCTTCAAACTTCAACATAGATTACACAAATTAAGCTCAAACATGGAAATCTATAACAATTCTTCACATGCATGCTTCTATTAGTTTGAAATCCAACATATACAACTCAATTCCCTCACATGCAAACTAATTCATGCTCTTGGCCATCTATTAAACTTAAATTCACAAGGTAGTGACTAAAAATGCATGAATTACTCACCAAGGAGCTTAATCTTCACAATTTATGGCAATTCTTGAGCTTCTTGAGCTTAATCTCCAAAAGGTCCAAGTCTTGAACCACAAATGCACAATCCTCTCTCTCTCTCTCTAACAGTCGGCTCTCTCTAAGTTTTAGAGCTCAAACTCAGCCAAAATGTAATAAGGAAGGAGAATTGAGGGTGTAGTGCCCCTTTAAAACATAACCCACTAATTCAATATAATAATAATAAACAATTGGGCACTAATTCACTAAATTAGTCAACTTAATCTGGCCGAATCAATTTTTCAATTAAACTTCACCGTAGGCTCTAAAAATTACGTTGATCACAAAGGCGTAATCAATTTTGGGTTCTGTGGCCGATAAGGCCTCAATTAAATTTCCAAAGCAAATTATTCAAACAGATATTCCTACGGTGAACAGGTAAAATTCTCAAATCATATACATAATCACAAAATGGCACTCAAAACCATATCAAAACATATAATCATACACGTATTAGGGACCGATTAGCTTAATACAGAACAGGGGTGTCACAGTCTTCCCCTCTTTAGGAAGTTTGGTCCTCCAAACTTAAATTACCTTCATCGGGAAACAAATGTGGATAGCATAGTCGCATTTCCTCATCTTTTTCCCACGTGGCATCCGTCCCATAGTGTTCCTTCCATTCCACTTTCACCATTGGGATGGATTTGTTTCGCAATTCTTTCACTTGTCGTTCAACAATTCTTTTCGGCCATTCAGCATATTCCATATTCTCATCAATAGCAACCCGGTGATAATCAATCACATGAAACGGGTCTCGGAGGTAACCCCTCAACATCGACACGTGAAACACATTATGGATTTGCTCGAATCCCGGTGGCAAAGCAACCCTGTAGGCAACTTGACCAAGCCTCTCCAAAATCTGAAACAGCCCAATGTAACGGGGCGACAACTTGCCATTTCTCCCG
Organism: Camellia japonica; assembly: GCA_030407325.1. Classification (NCBI taxonomy): domain Eukaryota; kingdom Viridiplantae; phylum Streptophyta; class Magnoliopsida; order Ericales; family Theaceae; genus Camellia; species Camellia japonica. The sequence goes on along the minus strand of JAPPVO010000924.1, from coordinate 14,535 downwards.
AATCTGACTTGGCCCTTCATCGGAGAAACACGGATGAACACATGGTCGCCAACCTCATACTCAAGAGGTCTCCTCCGAGCATCGGTATAATTCTTTTGTCGATCCTGAGCTGTTTTGAGCCTTTGACGAATGGTCTTAATTTTCTCAGTAGTGTCTTGTATAATTTCTGGCCCAAGCAACGCTCTATCCCCGACCTCCGTCCAACAGATAGGTGATCTACACCTCTTACCATACAAAGCCTCGTATGGTGCCATACCGATGCTGGAGTGGAAGCTGTTATTATAAGCAAACTCTGCAAGTGGCAAATAGTCTTCCCAACTCCCCTGAAAATCCAAAGCACACATGCGAAGCATATCTTCCAAAGTTTGTATCGTTCGTTCTGACTGCCCGTCTGTCTGTGGGTGGAATGCAGTACTGAACCTTAGTTCCGTTCCCATAGCTTCCTGCAGACTCTTCCACAACCTAGACACAAATTTCGGATCTCTATCCGACACAATGGTTACCGGAACTCCGTGTAAACGGACAATCTCATCAACATAAATGGTTGCCAATCTATAAGCAGTAAATGTAGTTTTGACAGGCAGGCAATGTGCAGATTTAGTCAGTCTATCAACTATGACCCAAACAGAATCCATACCTCGAGAAGTCCGGGGTAGGCCAACAACGAAATCCATAGTCACATGTTCCCACTTCCATTCAGGAATAGGGAGAGGTTGAAGTAGACCACCTGGTTTCTAATGTTCAGCCTTAACTTGCTGACACTGAAGGCACTTAGACACATATTCTGCAATTTCTTTCTTCATTTTAGGCCACCAATAGATTTGTTTCAAGTCTCGATACATCTTATTGTTACCCGGATGCATAGCAAATACGGATCTGTGGACTTCATCTAAAACCCTCCTCTTTAGTTTCGGGATATCTGGGACACATATTCGGTTCCAGAATTTCAACACTTCGCCCTCAATACTGAATTCTGCTTTTGGACTGGTCTCAAATTCGTCAATAACTTTCCTAAGAAATTCATCCTCCTTCTGTTTCTGTTTAATTTCATCAATGATCGCCGGCTCGGCTACAATAACGGCTATCAATCCGCCCTGTTCACATATGACCACTTCAATTTCAGACTTCTCAAAGTCTTGCAAAATCTCCCTTTGTTCAGTAAGCAAACAAGCCATACTCCCCGTTGATTTTCTGCTCAAGGCATCAGCAACTGTATTAGCCTTCCCGGGGTGGTACTGAATTTCTAGGTCGTAATCCTTTATCAGCTCCGGCCATCTTCTCTGACGCATATTCAACTCTTTTTGGGTGAAGAAGTATTTCAGGCTTTTATGATCCGTGTAGACTTCACACTTTGCCCCATACAAATAATGCCGCCAGATTTTCAAAGCAAAAACAACTGCGGCCAATTCTAGGTCGTGCGTTGGATAATTCTTCTCATGTGGCCTCAACTGTCGGGAGGCATAAGCAATAACCTTTCCGTTCTGCATTAACACACAACCCAGACCCTTATAAGATGCATCACTGAAAATCACAAATTTTCCGTACCTGAAGGTAGTGTCAAAATTGGTGTCGTGGTCAATCTTGTTTTCAATTCATGAAAGGCTAATTCTCTTTCATCGTTCCACTCAAACGATTGCCCCTTGCGTGTCAGTTGGGTAAGAGGCACAGCTATTTTTGAAAAATCCTTCACAAACCTCCTGTAGTATCCAGCTAAACCCATAAAACTGTGAACTTCTGTTACATTGGTCGGTGTAGGCCAATTCACGATCGCCTCTATTTTCTGCGGGTCCACTGATATTCCTTCCTTGTTGATCACATGCCCTAAGAAAACAACTTCATCCAACCAAAACTCACATTTCTTTAGCTTAGCAAACAGTTTCCTTTCCCGAAGTATTTGTAAAACAGTTCTCAAGTGATGTTCATGTTCAAGCCTATCTTTAGAGTATATCAAAATATCATCGATGAAGACTACAACAAACTCATCAAGGTAGGTTTTCAAAATTCTATTCATTAAGTCCATAAATGCTGTCGGAGCATTAGTCACTCCAAATGGCATAACAAGAAACTCAAAATGACCATACCTCGTTCTGAATGCGGTTTTCTCAACATCCTCTGCCTTAACTTTCAGCTGATGATATCCGGATCTCAAATCAATCTTAGAAAACACCTGTGATCCCTGCAACTGGTCAAATAAATCATCAATCCGGGGTAGGGGGTATTTGTTCTTTACTGTTACCTTATTCAATTCCCGATAGTCGATGCACAGGCGCAAGGTACCATCCTTCTTTTTCACGAATAACACTGGTGCACCCCAAGGCAAAGTGCTAGGTCGGATAAATCCCTTATCAAGCAAGTCTTGCAACTGTTCTTTCAATTCCTTCATTTCAGCAGTAGCCATTCTGTAGGGGGTTTTAGAAATGGGCTGGGTGCCTGGCACAGTTTCAATGGTGAACTCTATCTCCCTGTCTACCAATTCCCCTGGTAATTCATTCGGAAACACATCTGGAAATTCTCTAACAATAGGAATATCATTCAATTCAACATTCACAGATTGTTCGATCAACACATAGCACAGATAACCCTGGCACCCCTTCCTGATCAGTTTACATGCTTTCATTGCAGATATCAAATAAGGTGGAGGCAACCCCATTACCCACAAACACAATTTCTTTTTGTTCTGGCGGTTTAAATACAACCCTTTTTGTCACACAATCTATGGTGGCACAATACTTAGTCAACCAATCCATGCCCAAAATTACATCAAAATGTCTAAAGTTCAAGGGCAATAAATCTACATATAAGGTAGCATCCCCAATATGCATGTCACAAAATCGATATATATAATCACATAACACAGATTCCCCCGATGGAGCAGACACACACAACAAATATGGCAACAACTCTAGGGGTCTTTTCAGTCTAGATGCAAACGTATATGTCACAAATGAGTGTGTTGATCCAGAATCAATTAATACAAAGGCATCCTGATTACATATTGAAATGGTACCTGAGACAACGGCATTGGCATTCCTCGTATCGCCCGGGACAAGCGCAAAAACTCTCCCCTGTCTCACGGTATCTCCTATGGGGATAGGTCCCGTAACATTTCCTAGTTTTGGGACTGACGCTGTTGAACTAGCAGCAAATTTTCCACGGTTCTGCTTACAGTCTCTGGCCATATGCCCCTGCTTACCATAATTAAAACAAGCTCCTGTCACACGGTAGCAAACCCCACGATGCCTATTTCCACAAGTGGTGTACGATGGGGTTGTGTCTCGGGAAGAATTAGAAGTATTTGAGGAGCCCGTATTTTGCTTCTTTGAAAACTTCTTCTTTGAGAAGAAGCCCTGCCTTTTGCTACCCTTCCAATCAGTTGTTGGTTTAGTTTGTCTGGCTATATTAGCCTCAGATATTATGGCCCAGTCTAATACCCCAATGTAAGTCTCTAGCTTCAAGACATTCACTCTCTCTAGAATATCATCTTGGAGCCCACCTTCAAAATGTCGCGCCTTCTTATAATCCGTGTCAATCACGTGTGGCGCAAACCTGGCCAATTCGGTGAACTTGGCCTCATACTCTGCTACGGTCATGCTGCCCTGTTTCAGTTCCATAAATTCCGCCACTTTCCTATCCCGGACACACTGCGGAAAGTACTTGTCATAAAAGATTTTCAAAAACTTTGCCAAATCAGCATCCTTGTAGCTCTCACGCATCAACATCCACCATCTTCTCGCTTCGTCTTCTAGCATGAAGGTGGCTAGGAGCACTTTCTGTATTTCTGAACACGGGAATACTTCAAACAGTTTTTCAATGCCGAGGACCCAAGCTTCAGCTTTCAAAGGATCTAGTCCGCCATGGAACTGTGGCGGTTTCATTTTCTTGAACTCTTTGGTGAGGGCTATGATTCGGTCATCGTTCTGATTATCTGGCACAGGGGGTGCTGGAGGTGGAGGTGGTGGATGTGGTTGTTGCCACTGTTGTTGCCACTCCTATTGCTGTCTCAAGGCTTCGGCCATTTCCTGTAGCAGTCTTTCCATTCTGTCTATCCTGGCAGTAGAGGATTCCTCTAACTCATCACCTCTTGTTCTCACCATCTGATTAAACTTGCATTATATTTCAGGCAAGCAAGTTTCATACAAAAGATTTACAAGTATGCATATATCAAAAAGCATACATATCCAAATAAATTGCGATGCAGACAATTCATAACCTAAGGCACATAGTCGTTCATCTCAAAACAGTTACGCATATACTTGGTGCTTTCAGATTCATACTTATGAATGCATCCTAGATCTTTTCTAGACGCTTATTGCTCTATTGGACAAGTGTGTGAGTTATTAACTCGTGCTCTGATACCACTCTGTCACGACCCGAACCCGCCCCTATGGGTTAAGGCCATAACCGGCCAGTAATCGTGTGATTACCTACGGCCTCAAACCAAATAAATCGAACTCATCAGAGATAAAGGGGCCAAACGGAAGCGATTCAAAAACTTTGTCCATAGAGTCGTGCTTAAATGCACACCATAACATTTCAAACATTTATATGTTAATAACTCACACTAGTTTATGTACTAATACAAGCACTGCACGTACAGGATCATACAGGTTTAAGTCGGTCAAACCCAAAACTTATGTACAAAAGTGGTCCGATGTCTTCACCAACAAAACTAAACTATAAACAAAGGACAAAAGGGCGAAGACAGTCTCATGCGTGAGACTTTTGGGCTGACTCTTCAAAGCTCTGATTGGGTCCACAATTCACCGGGGCTGGTTTTGGACGTCCCTTGGCTCACCTACATGTACATGAATGAGCATGAGCAAATGCCCAGTGAATAATATCAATTAAGAAAGGTACATAAACAATCATAGAAACAGTTATAGCAAACGGCCTTTTGCCCAATCATTTATGTCCATCGGCCTTCGACCCAATCATCTATATCTATCATTCGTATCCATCGGCCTTTGGCCCAGTCATTCATGTCAATCGGCCTTTGGCCCAATTAATTATATCAATCGGCCTTTGGCCCAATCAATCATATCAATCGGCCTTTGGCCCAATCATTCGTATCAATCGGCCTTTGGCCCAATCAATTATATCAGTCGGCCTTTGGCCCAATCATTCGTATCAATCGTTGTCCACCATTCGAATTTATGAACATACAAAACTTACATATAAGTAAACAATTGGACAACGGTATACTTCAAATATCTTGTTAAGATATTACTCACAGTGATCGGCTTGCGGAATTGTCCTGGAACTCGACCCTACACATGCCATGAACACAAAAGGGTCGCTAATAATTCAATCCGTTCAAAATTCACATTTTCATCTTTAGGCTTCATTCCTATCTCTTTAATTCAATTACAATGCTCAATGTATGCCTCAGAGTGTTTAGGAGTGAAAGGGAACGGAAAACAGAATGCAGAATACATAAATAAAATTTCAGGAAACAGGGTCCCCGCTCGAGCGTGGACTTTTCCGCTCGAGCGGACCCTTAAGGCTGCAAAAGTTCTGGTTACCTCAAATTCACGCTCGAGCGTGAACTCGATCGCTCGAGCGAACCTCCTGCCTACATAGCTCCCCGCTCGAGCGCCAACTTCCCCGCTCGAGCGGGTTCCATGTCTGCAAAGAAAATGCTGGGAGCTCGATTTTCCCGCTCGAGCGGCCCTTTCCTCGCTCGAGCGGACATCAAAAATCTGGGTTTTCCAGATTGAGTTCTTGAGCTCCAATTCGAATTCCAACCATCCAAATTTAATATGATACCAATGCAAGATCACGACATTAGGAAGCTCAATCTCTTATATCATTTACATGCATGTTTCAAATTAATCCCAATTCATCACCAACATATCAAATTCTATCATGCAAAGCTCATTCTTTCATGATCTACTCTTGTATGTAAGAAATATACATCATTCACAACTTATTTGGTGAGGAAATGGTCACACACACATGGATTTCCTTCAAACTTCAACATAGATTACACAAATTAAGCTCAAACATGGAAATCTATAACAATTCTTCACATGCATGCTTCTATTAGTTTGAAATCCAACATATACAACTCAATTCCCTCACATGCAAACTAATTCATGCTCTTGGCCATCTATTAAACTTAAATTCACAAGGTAGTGACTAAAAATGCATGAATTACTTACCAAGGAGCTTAATCTTCACAATTTATGGCAATTCTTGAGCTTAATCTCCAAAAGGTCCAAGTCTTGAACCACAAATGCACAATTCTCTCCTCTCTCTCTCTCTCTAACAGTCGGCTCTCTCTAAGTTTTAGAGCTCAAACTCAGCCAAAATGTAATAATGAAGGAGAATTGAGGGTGTAGTGCCCCTTTACAACATAACCCACTAATTCAATATAATAATAATAAACAATTGGGCACTAATTCACTAAATTAGTCAACTTAATCTGGCCCGAATCAATTTTTCAATTAAACTTCACCGTAGGCTCTAAAAATTACGTTGATCACAAAGGCGTAATCAATTTTGAGTTCTGTGGCCGATAAGGCCCTCAATTAAATTTCCAAAGCAAATTATTCAAACAGATATTCCTACGGTGAACAGGTAAAATTCTCAAATCATATACATAATCACAAAATGGCACTCAAAACCATATCAAAACATATAATCATACACGTATTAGGGACCGATTAGCATAATACAGAACAGGGGTGTCACACATAATCTGTCATTTTTACCAGTATTTACTGGAAGGCTCGACACCTATTCTCTACACTACCTTTCAAGACTTGCCATTGTATTTACCCCAAAACCATTTCATAAAAACTTGTTTCTCAACATTTCTTTCTCAATGCAAGTTTTCAAATCAACTTTCAAAGTTCAATGTAATCAAATGAATTGATATGCCAATGCAATAATAATCAATACAATGCAACAATTCTTCCATTTCCAACTCTTCCACACAATACTACCATTGTGATCAAAATTCTCATTTCTCCTTTCCATGCAATTTCACAAGATGAATAAATATACATTTATTTCAATTCATCCAAGGGATAACATAATCCCCCCATTTCAAACATTTCCAACAATTTAGTCATTTCAAGACTATATCAATACTTTCAAATAACAATTTCCAAAATGAGCAACAACTCTCATACTTCTCAAAATTTATCATTTATACAATATAAACAAGAAATTTTCCAAACATCACTTATTTTGGCATTCAAAATAAATATAACAATATCAACCATGGATTTTCAACTTCTCTTTTAAAAATCCCCAATTTCTAGGTTTTCTCACCAAAACCATCCATCTTCAAACATTTGAGAAAAATCTCACCAAAGTCTTCTTTCTTCAATCAACATAGTTCAAAACCCCCAATTTGTATTTCAAAGGATTAAATAGTAAACCCACTTTGAAAATCACTCTTTTTCTTGAATAAACAACAAATTTTCAAAACAAATCAAAGGATGATTTCGAAAATCATCTTGATCTTGCAAAATCATATATATATAACTCAAAGAACATCTGTAGACACCCCATTCTTGACCGTCCTCAAGACTTGGACATCACCGCTTGAACGCTCAGTGATCATCCATGTTCGTGTTCGTTTGGAGTTCCCGGAGTCCTCGGCTACGCGCTTTGCCTCAGGACCTCCGAACTCGACTGTTTTGTGTCTGGTTTTGCACCAAACACTTGTGCTTTGCCTTGGAGGGGTAGGGAATGCCTTGTGAGGCATCCCCACACACCACCGGCAGTGGCTAGAGGCCACCGGCTGGTTGGTGTTGCCATCGGCACTATATTGTGCCGGTCGGCAGTAAATTTTGGCAAATGACCATTTTGCCCTGCCGACTACTGTGCAGTTGCTTTATGAGATATTTTGAAGCAGCTGTATAGCATTTGTTTCCCCTCCATACACGTGTATGGAGGGATGAGCCCTTTGGTAGCTTAGCTTGTAAGCTTTGATTCCTATAAGAGAAGACTCTCTTCTCTTGGCTCAAGGGTTGAAGGTTTTAGACATTTTAGAGAGAAAATACAGAGAAGAAGGTCTGGTTTTAGGTTAGAAATCCTATATCTATCCTATCTCTCTTTTCTTTGTTCATTTTGTACACTAGGTGCTTTAGTTCATACTATTGCACACAAGCACCTAGTGTTTCACCTTCCTTTGGTTACTGAGGTTCTAAGGGTTGGTTCTTGGAGTTTTTGACTGGTTTGGAGCTCAATGAGGCAAAAAAACCGCCATTGTTGAAGAGAGGCTTCAAGGGTAAGAAACTAGTCATTTATTCCCCATTTTTGCACTCCTTTTTTACGTAGCTTAGAACTATTTTTGTGCTTGGTGATCAACACATAAAAGTTCTTTTTTTTAGCCCTCTTGATAGTTTATTAAGGGTACTTTGTGCTTTGGGGAAGTTTGACCCCTCTTAGGCCTTGAAAGGCCTCATTTTGGTGCTATTTTGTTGAGCTCCGGGATTTTGGTGCTTGGGTCTCTTCACCAATGAAATCTTGAGGGATTTCAGTGGTGCAGATGATGCCTTAAAGTCCTAAGAAGGAGATGGCTACCCCTTCTCCTTGATGTCCTTGAAAAGGGCATTTTTAGCCTCTTGAGAGAGCATCTAGTTCAAGTGTGTGTTGAGCATGTGTGGACTGTTATTCATGCTTAGGATATCATGATTTAACATTGCTATGTATTGGTTTTGGTCCCTTATGCATGCTTACCATAGTTGCCATGTAATGCCTTGTATTGCCTTAACATGCCTTAGGTTGTTAGCCCTAATTTGAGCATGCTTTAGGCTTGGATTTGTGAATGTTTTGTGCTTATTTTGCCATGTTTTAGCTCTGTCCATAATCATTTGGGTTGATCTTGGCATGCATTATATGCCCCCTTTGCATTTTAGGCTTGCTAGCCTTTGAGTATGCATGTGTAGCATGTGTTACTTACCTCATTTTGATGATTTAGAACCATCTAGCATGTCATTTCAGTCCCTCTGGTGTGCTTGTATGCTTACCTTAGTCGCCTCTTTAATGCTTTAAAAACATGAGTTGTATGCTCCATGTTTTGGTCATTTTGCATGCCTCCATGATTGAGCCTCTTAGGTGCCATCTAGGTGCGCCTCTAGCCTTGTTTAGGTCTGCCTTTGACCTGTTTTGAGTCCCCTTTGCCTTGTGAGGCTTGGTGGGTTTGGCCTTGGCTTAAGCCTCCATGGCTTGCCTCAAGTACTTAGGCCGTTTGCATGCTTTGTTTGGTCTATCTTAAGTTGGTTTGGCACCATGTTTAGCATGATTTTCAGAGCTTACAATGCATGCTCATTGCCCATGTTATCTCCTTTCAAGTGTGCTTGAGAGTAGTTTGTTTAATACCTAAGTTGTGCGTCTTAACATGTGTACATGTGCATGTGTGTTTAGCTCTCATACTTAGCACTTTAGCCACTGATTTTGGGCCTATTAGGGGCTGCCCAATCCATGATTAGGTCCCCCTTTTACTTGGTTTGCATGCTTGCCTTGTATGCTTGCTTGTATGTTTGCATAAGTGCCTTGCACTGTCCATATTGCATATAGATAACATGCTTAGGATTTCATTGCATTGACATGCATGCTAGGCCTCTTGAGATAAACATGATAGAGGTTCGGCACCCTTGTTTGTTTATATGGTTTGCATGCATTTGAAATTGAAAGTGCACACTTGGTTCTTTGGGCCATCATGCATGGAAATGCATGATTGGTGGTCCGAGAATCGATGCACATTTCCTTTGAGTCATTAACATGATAAGGAATGTGTTTGATGCATAATTGCTTGAATTGCATTGCCATGCAAGATTTTGCCCTGCTGCTGTGAGTTGCAGGTTCTGCAGGCATTCAGTGCCGGCCGGCAGTTTTTAGTGCCGACCGGCAGTCAATTTGCAGCCGATGGATCAATCTAGTGCCGATGAGCTCAATACACTGCCGGTGGGAGTTTTGTGCAGCCGGTAGTGATCTCCAGTACCTAAGGAAGTATTCCTAAGACTGTGGCAGTCTTCTGAGGTGCAAATCAGGGAAAACAGAGGCAAGCTAGGCATGGCAATGCGATTCCGAGCAGGACCCGAGCACGTGCTGCGTTTGGCTCTCCTCCCGAGGCGTTTACTGTTTTTCTTAGATTAATTAATTTGTTAATTTAATTAATCTGTAATATTTAATTAGCTTGCGTAGTTAATTAATTTGTATTATTATTTTGGTCCTTCCGAGCGAGGGCAAAATTGTAATAAGTGTGGGTGAGTGGTTTGTATGTCTTCCAACCCCCACTTCTTTCTCCCTTTTATTTACCTGCTTATGATGGTAGATTAGGGCATGTTTATTTTTAGCATACCTTATGCAATGCATGCGTGCATCCATGCATTTGTTTACATGCATCGGGCTCGGTACATCATACAAACTGCATCGTACTTTCAATTCCAAATTGAATACGTGCATCAAATAAAGTGCACTTCACATGTCATTTTTAGGGTTAGCCGAGCCTATCCTAATTACATGCTGTATGTGTTGCATTAGCCATTTAACATGAACTAGGTCATGCATGTTTGCTAACTAGTTTACTGTTTTGGCACGGAGTACGATGTAAGTATTTACGCTTTAGCATACCACATGCGTATGAATGTTGCCATGACAGTATGCTTACCATGCGGCTAAGTGCTTATGTGAGATAAACTGTTTGAATGCCTGTGGGTGGAGGTTGGGTTGCTTGAGTTGGAAAACTCATTGAAATCCGTATTTTAGCCTACTTGCCAGTAGCAAAACCCGAAACGCTTTCAAAACAAACGGATATGCAATGATTATTTCCGAATTAGGCAATCTAGTCTATACTTGTTTGCTGTGCGCATAACATAGTAATTCTAGGCTAATAATTGGGATAAGAGCATGTATTGTTTTCAAAATCAGATATCACGGTTAGTAGAGGCCGGTCTTCGGACCGGGTGAAAGGGGGTGCTCATAGCTGACCTTCCCCGATCGTACCCAAGCTCCCGAGCCAAGACATTTGGTGATGACGGACACGTGGCCTTCGGCACCGAGTCAGGGTTTCCTAAATTTCCCATTTTAAAATATTTAGGTGGTGACTCTGTAATCTGGCAAAGCAGTCCATGTTTGGCACTACTTTTCAAAAATCTGTTTTTCTTCAAAACGATTTGCCAGAGTTGGACTCTTTGGTTCAGATTTAGAACCGCAACACAAAAAAAAGGAGAGTCCGAACTGTAGCGAGGTCCCCCGCGGGCGTTGTTACAGTTTCTGGCGACTCTGCTGGGGAGTTTAGAGAGCTTGACTCGAACTCGTGATATCCTGTTTTGATTTCGTTTATGTGTCTCTTTGCATTGCATTTGCATTGGTGCGCTAGGACCCGTGTGTTTGCCATCTGCCATTCCTGAACGGTTTGCCGGAGGCTTGTCTTGTCAAGGCATGACCATAAGGCTGACCGGTTATGGGCTCTGACAGCATGGGAACACAAACCCCGGTTTTACCGGGGCACCCTTTTGACCAATCGACCTAGTGCATATTCGGATCCATAGTGACCATTCCAAACTAGGACAGGTTGCTCACCCGATATTAGGTTGTTTGAAACCACTGCGTGCGTAGTGAAACCCTAGCTCCTGACAAAATAGGACAGGGAAACCCTACCCCAACATAGGGTGTATGGTGGTGTATTGGCTTCTCTCCTATTATGTGCTTTCAGAGTGTATCTCTGCAGGGAACGCATATATCAGTTTGCAAGTTTGGGTATCCGGCCTGAGGGCACCAGTACCAGTGTTGTTGAGAATCAGTTGTGTCTGCGGGTATTAGTTCAGTTTTGAACAGTGATTCTGGGGAACAGTGATCAGTAGTAGAGTACAGTTGTCCGGCTACATCCGTGCTTGATCTGTTTGGGGCTGAAATGCTGCTTGTTTTCCGTTTCAGTTCAGAGATTCAGAGAATTGATCCAGAGCAGTTAGTGTCTTCTCCTTGCTGAGGCAGGACTTAGCATGACGCAGAATTCAGAAGAGATCGTGGTCATGACGGCCGCGTTGGATCAAGAAATCACCCTACAGGATGAAACTACTGTTGACATGCCGCATCCGCCCAGATCGCCGGCCGCGCACCCAGTTTGGGCCCCTCAGCTATATCAGGCTCGCGAGCCTACTACATTTGAATAATGGGGATGATAGGTGATCTTCAAAGATTCGTCACGGATCTCGCCTATGGAATGTCAGTTTCGCCGCCAGCCGCACCATATGTCGGAGGCTTTGTACCCCAGGAGCCCCTGTTGTTGGGGCGAATTGTAATTGAACTCAGCCAACCGGAGATGGCCTCCAACTATGGCAACGACGCATCAAACCAAATTCTAAATCGGGCCGAGGCCAGAGATAAAGGCAAGACGAAGGTAGATGCCGACCCTATCGAACAACTGCTGTGGGCAGTAGAGGCTTTGAAAGCCGAGGGAATGAACAAGCAACAGATATCCGCAGTTATGTCAAAAGCTGTGGAGGGTGCTTTCCCCACTCCGCCTGAGGGCAGTTCCAGTCAATCAGAGAATCGGGAGAGGCCCCGTCATGCCAAAACAGTTCTTCCCCCTCCCAACCCTGCATCCGGGAAAGATCAGAAATCCAAGACCGCACCCGCCGATCCGTTTGCTAGTGGATCTAGTAAGAATGCTCCAAAGTACCAGCCCCGAGGGCGCAGGGTCTTTCATGCTCTCTATATGCCATTGTCCAAGGCATTGCAGATCCTTGCCGAGAGGGGACACCTTAAACCCCTGGAGCCTCGGCCCCTCCCGAAGAATCTCCCTGCCACACATGATGCTGCTCAGTACTGTGCGTACCATCAGCAAACAGGCCATGCTACCGACAATTGTTTTCGCCTCCGGCATGAGGTGCAGGATTTGATTGACAACGAGGTTATCCTCCCGCCTACTTCAGCAAAGTCCGTCACTACTCAGTTGTTGGATTTTGAGGACACAGATACTGCAAGTATGTAATCAGAAGGTGAACCGCCTGTGGGCAATGCTTGGCGCATTTTTTTGATGTGGCGTTTGGCACGCATTTTTGGGCATCTATTAATTTCTGTAAATTCTGACTTGGGTGTCGAGTCAGTCTTCTGTTTTGTCTTGAGCCTGTCTCATTGTTTTGAGACATTCCTTTTGCTTAAGGGTCTGTCTAATTGTAATGAGTCAGTCCCTCTTGTGTAGAGTACCATGGTGATTTCGGGGTTGTTGCCTCAAACACCGTTTTGTCTTATAAACAGTTGTTTTGCTTTTTGAGTCTGTTTCTGCCGAGAAGCCAGTTATGCCAACAAATCTGAATGAAACAGCCGTGGCTATCATGTGCCGTATTTGTTGCTATTTGAGTTAGCCGTGCCAAAAGGTGTGAATGGAACGACAGTACATACCACCTACTCTCTCGTGTCTTGAACATCGTTATGATGACCTAAGCTTTTCATAAAACCCTTTTCAAACACTGCGGTGATGAAAACGAAGGGGAAGTAATTCCTCGGGTTTTGTAAAATTTTGATCATTTTAAGAAAAATGAACGCATGCTAAGCTTTTCATGAATGAAATCATGCTTGTCGGCGTGAGTACTGAGAAGGATCCTGGCCTGATCCAGACTGGTTCCACACTATCTTCAGCACGAGCGATTTGTTGCTTTCTTAAAAACTTTCAAAAACGAAATATTTTGTGCCGTCTCGCGAAGACTTGTGTGGAATCGCTCTTAAGATTGTGTAGCCCAGGATCGCTCTCGGCCTCAAGATTCAATTTATCTGTTGCGAACCGGAATCCGTTCAGAACATTCAACGGTGCCATGAAACGCCTGTGTGGCCTATTTTGAGGCAGCCCTCGAGCAAGAGGCGTCAAAGTCAGATCAAGGAGATCAGATCCCACCAAGCAAGGCTCGTGAAGCAACCGTGATGGACTTCCTGCAAATCAATACAACAGTCATTCTCTTGGATACAGAAAGGCCTCAATCTCAAAACCATTTGGCATGGGCTTGCTACACTTTTACCCTTTGAGAGGCTCGCTGGGCCGAAAACCCGGAAGGGCGGTCCGGGCAAAAGTTAGAGCAAAGAGAAAAAAAAATAAAATAAAATACAAAAAGAAACAAGAAAGAAGAGAAAAAGAACAAAAAATAGCAAAGAAAAAGAAATGAAAATAGAAAAGAAAAGAAGAAATGAAAAAGAAAAAGAAAAACATAGCTCGCAAGGTCGAAAACCCGCATTGGGCGCCTTGGCAAAAGTTAGAGCCTAAACAGTGAAGGTTAAAATACCCGAGTGTACCTTAACCGGAACTACGTAAGGCTTGATTCCCATGTTCGGGATACGTAGGCAACTTCATCTTGAAGTCCAGCCCCCAACGCTTCCATAGCGTCTCAGTTCATGTCATGGTTTTGATCACTTTTGCCTCCTCTGAATCCAACGTCTCGATTGCAGCAACCGGGAACTACGTGATCAACTTCCTCATGAAGCCCAAACCACCCACACCTTCCAGGTGACTGTGTCCATATATTGATTCAAACCGTCTTCGTCTCCTCCGCGTTCGAGGGCGATCGTCATCAACAAGGACTAGCT
>JAPPVO010000923.1:0-39336 GCA_030407325.1 Camellia japonica | reverse complement strand
CCGGCCCCGTTGGAAGGTTCGTGTCCTCCTGAATATTATGGACATTGGGTAAGGTGTTTGGGTGTTTGGTAGGGTAATTCTGAACAGTAGGTGCCTGCTCAGGCAATGGAGCCCCGGAAGAGGAGCATTGATGTGAAGCAGATGCCGCATTTTGCTGTTGCAGCCTAGTGATTAGCTCGGCTGCTGGGCCATGACTGTGGCTTGTTGCTTAGAAAATTCCGCTTGGCGGATGGCATCCTCCTGCATCTGTCTCATGTTTTCTTGCATTTGACGCATCATTTCCTCTAGCTCGGCCATATTTTGTTGGTCCAGCTGACGACCGGTAAGTGTATCTCTATGGCGGAAACAGAAATCCCAACCTGACTGTTGCTGCTAAAGTAGCCCGTTGTCCCGGTAATCCCTGCTCTGACACACTGTGCCTTCTTGGCCTTCTTCTAGCAACTGGGGGTAGGGAGTGGAACACTGGATGTCCGTCAACCAGATCCTCAGATCGATTGAGTCGGCGACCTCGTGTCCAAAGTGCTTGGGGAATATCTTCTGGGTTGGAAGCAATTGTGCTAAAAACTGCCCCTAGCAAAAGATAAATAAGCAAAAAAAAGAAATAAATAACCAGATAAACGGACAGCATAACAGCTTAAAATTAAATACACAACACACGGCTGGGCATACAACACACAGTTGAAAAGCTGAATACACACTGTCCTCAAACACGATCAATACCCCTGAATCACTGTCCCAAAAACTGAATCGGATACCCGCAGATAATTGATTCTCAAATACTGACTGATGCCCACAGGCCTGATGCCCAAACTCATACACTGATACATGCATTCCTGTAGAGACGCACTCTAAAGCACATAACAGATAAGTGAGAGCCAAAACACAACCCATGTTGGGGTAGGGTTTCCCTGTCCTATTTTGTCAGGAGCTAGGGTTTCACTACGCACGCAGAGGTTTCAAACAACCTATAAACGGGTAAGCAACCTGTCCTAGTTTGGAATGGTCACTATGGATCCGAATATGCACAGGTCGAATGGTCAAAAAGGGTGCCCTGGTAAAACCGGGGTTTGTGTTCCCATACTGGCAGAGCCCACAACCGGTCAGCCTTATGGTCATGCCTGACAAGATAAGCCTCCGGCAAACCGTTCAAGAATAGCAGATGGCAAACACGGTGTCCTAGGCGCTGTAGACACCCCATTTTTGACCGACCTTAAGACTCAGACGTCACCCATTGAGCGCTCGGTGATGTTGCATATTGTGCTCGTTCAGAAGTCTCAGAGTCACGGCCGTGCGCCCTGCCTCCGGACTTCCGAACTCTCTTTTGTGCCTTGCCTCGGTTTGCGAACCAGACTCAGTTTTCTCTCTGTTTCTTTCCTGAGGGGAGGGAGAGGTCCCGTAGACCATCTCTCAGTGGCCGTGGGCTACATTTCGTGGCCGTAGGCCATTTTGCCCATTTCGGAGCCCGGTTCCCGTTATCGGAGCCGTCAGGCCGTGTGCCTCGGTTCGGGACCACCCAACCATCTCCGATTCCTCCGGTTCTTGGCATGCATCTCATTTACTCCCTTACGAGGACACTGGGTCTTAGATACCCACTTCGTGGCCAAACACCACTTTCGGTGCTTAACAGCTGGTTTTCGGGACCCCGAGCTGCGTGTTTTGGTCCCCGAGCATTCGTTTTGCATCGGTTTTTGTTCATTGTTGGCAGGTACCTCTGTTTTATCATAACGAGGGATACTGGGGTCTTAGATACCCACTTCGTGGCTGAATGCCACTTTCGGTGCCTACAGCCATTTCGGACCTCGAACTGCGTGTTTTGGTCCCCGAGCATTCGTTTTGCATTGGTTTTTGTTCATTTTTGGCAGGTACCTCTGTTTCATCATAAGGAAGGTCACTGGAGGGTGGGAGGCCAACAATTGTCCAAGCAACCTGTTATGCTCTTCCGGCGCCCCCCGGCGCCCGTTTTTCTCACTTCCGGGCTAATGTTGACCACCCTAGGGCCATTTTCTTCGAGCCAAAACCACATATTTGTGTTGTACACACATGGGAGGACACTAAAAACCCATGGCCGGCCATTAATTCTTCTTTTCATTTTTGACCCTCTTTGAAAAGTGGATGTTGTTTCTCCTGGTTCAGAGTTGCCAATTCCAACCATAGGGTCTTGTTGTACACACATGGGAGGACACCACCCTTTGGTGCCGGCCAGTAATTGTCACTTTCCATTTTTGCCCTTGGCCGGCCGGCTAGGGGGGGTGGCCGGCCGGATACCTCCATAAAGATGGCTAGCCGGCCAGCTTCCTTGGGATGTGAGCTTTCCAGCTGTGCCTCGAATTTCCCCCAAAAATATCTCTTCGGGGGACCCCCAATGGAGGGAAATATAGATCTCATTTCCCTCCATTCCAAGAGAGACTACTCTCTTCCCTTCTTGCACACATTAGTGTCCTCCCACCTCAAGAACACAAGGCACAAGTGTTGATTGAAGCATACATATACATCCAACTCCATTTTCTTCAAGTTTTGGGGCCTTTTCTTCATCATCTCCAAGCACCACCAACACCACTTCATTTCCAGCAGCAAGGAGGAGTTCTTAAGAGGCTTAGAAGCAACTTTCTTCAAGCAAGAGGTAGCAAAAGGGTTGTCTACAAGGGTGAGTCTCAAAATCCCTTTTTTATACCACTTTCTTGCTTCTTTCCTTAACCCTACTTGATCACTGTTTTGAGCTCTGACCTTAACTGAAAGTGGTCCTCTTTTGAGCTCATTTTCATCTTTGTTTAAGGGCTCAACCCTGTTTGAGCCCTCCATCTTGCACTTGTCTCAATATCCTCTTATATGCCATTATTTTGCATTGAATATTTGGCCTATGTGTGATCTGAGTTGGAGCATCTCATGAACTGATATTGTGCTTATTTTGAGGCCCTCTTCAATGTTTAAGAAGGGCTCAACCTTGTTTTCATGCTCCATGTGCAAGTTGCTTTGAATCCATGTTTTACCCTTGTTTTTTTGCATGAAATATTAGGCCTATGAGTGATCTGATTTCGAGCATGACATAAACTGTGAGTGGGCCCATTTTGAGCCCCTCTTAAACATTTAAGAAGGACTCAACCCTGTTTGGCCTCTCTATCATACACTTTCTTCATAATTTCTCATATTTACCGTAAATTTGCATGATTTATTTGACCTACATGCAGTCTGTTTTGGAGCATGTCATGAACTGTGAGTGAGCTTTTTTGTTCCCTCTACAACATTGTAGAAGGGATCAATCTTGTTGTGGGTCTCCATGTTATACTTGTCTTTATATCCTCTTTGGCCCCCATTTTTGCATACTTTTTAAGCTTATCTAGCTTCTGATTTCAGCCATCATCAGTACTGAAAAGAGTCATATTTGATCTTCTTGACATATTTCATTAAGGGTCTTTGTTGGTTTGATGAATTTTTGGGGTACCTCATGTTATAGCCTTATATATCCTCATTCTTGCATAGCATTTTTACCATGTTTGCATACTGATTTGGGGGATGTCATCTACTGTAAATGTGCATATTTTTGGTCCCTCATCAGTGTTGTAGAAGGGTACTTTTCCATTTGGGCATCGCATGTATCACTTGCTTTAATACCCCTCTCTTGGCCCGTATTTTTGCATGCTATTGTTGTCCTATCTATGCTCATTATTTCGCCATGTTTTGTACTGTAAATAATGCTATTTTGGGGCTGCCTTGCTACTGTTTTGCATACCATGTACCAACCATGCATGTTTAGTGTGGCTATAGGCCATTCCGGGTGCTTATTATCGCATTTCGGAACCATTCCGGGCATTTGGTATCATATCCCCACCTTTCGGGACTGTTTTGCATCATTTGTAAGTGCTGAAATTTCATTTGCATGTTTGCATATCATTTTCCATGTCATTTCATGCTTAAACGCATTGCCTCGGTTGCGCACCCGTGTGCGCGCATTTCGAGGCACCCCATTTTCATCTCCGGCCTCTCATGTGAGTGTGGCTGAGGCTCACTCATGTTAGTATAAGTCCATTTCGCATTTCGTATATCATTTCATGCTTTAATCCATTTTCTCGGTTTGCGCGCCCGTAGGCACGCATTTCGAGGCACTTCATTTTCATCCGACGGCCTCTTATGTGAGTGTGGCTGAGGCCCTCTCATGTTAGTGTAAGTCCATCTTGCATTCTGTATCTCATTTTTAGTCCTGTTGCATTCCGTTTTCCATTTTCTCAGTTTGCGTGCCCGTGGGCACGCATTTCGAGACATCTCATTTTAGTCTCATTGCATATCATTTTCTATGTCATTTCATGCCTTAGGGCTATCGCCTCGGTTTGCGCGCCTGTGTGCACGCATTTCGAGGCATCTCATTTTCATAGCATTGTGCATGCTAGGATTGCATATTAGCTGCATTCATGCATATCATGCATATTGCATCGTGTTCGGGATAGGAGTTAGCCCGGGCATGGGAAACGAGGCGCGTTTCGTACTCCGAGTGACGGAACGAGTCTCAATTCCCCAGTCACCGACACTCCGGATTACCCATGATGGAGTTAGGTTTTGTCGTAGCATTCATCTGCATTGCACCCTATATTGAGTTGTGCAATCCGATTCCTCGGCCATCATGCATCGATATGCGTGATTGGTGGCATGAGAATCGAGGCATGCATATATCTGTGAAATACATTGCTATGCCCTTTTCCTGCTCTCTGTTGCAGCAAAATGAGGAATCAGCAACTTTTCGGAGTCTGGCGCGCATTTCGATAAACATTGCAAACAGAGGCTAAATTGGGCATCCCAATGGATTTCCGCGCAAAGCAGCCCAACATGCATCATTTCATTATCCGAAGCAGAATCGAGGCAGCCCCTGGCTTGCATGCCAGTTTTATTTTTCTTAGTTAATTTGTTAATTAATTAGGGATTTGTATATTATTCGGACTGTAATATTCTATTATTTCGGACTGTGTTATTCGGACTGTATTATTTATTCGGACCCTCTGCGCGAGGGCATAACTGTAATAAGTGTGGGTGAGTGTGATGTATGTCTTCCAACCCCACGTCTTTCTTCCCTTTTATTTACCCGCTTACGATGGTTAGATATAGAGCATATTTCAATTTAGCATACAGTATGATAGCATGTCTGCATCATTCATCTGTTTTACACGCACCGGGCTCGGCGCATCATACAAACTGCATTTGTATTTCAATTCCAAGTTGAGTACGTGTTAGCTGTAGCATTCCATATGCCATGTTTAGAATAGCCGAGCCTGCTATAGTTGCATCATTGCATGTGTTGCATTAGGCATTACTGTATAACTAGGATCATGCATGATTTCTAATCAGTTTTCTGTTTTGACTTGGAGTACTCGGTGAGTTTTATGCTTTAGCATCCTTGCATGCGTGTGAGTGTTGCCATGAATAGCATGCTTGCCATGAGGCTATGTGCTTATGTGATATAACTGCCTTGAATGCCTGTGGGTGGAGGTTGTGTTACTTGGATTGGACAATTCATCAAATGTTTGTTTTAAGCCCACTAGATAGTGGCAAAATCATGTTTTCTAAGCCCACCTGAGGGTGGCAAATCCGCGTCTTAGCCTACCTACGGGTAGCACCATCAAACCATTTTCAAACAAACAAACATGAAATGTTTTGTTCCAATTCAGGCGACTCAGTCTATACTTGTTTGCTGCGAGCATCACATAGTAACCTAGGCTAATAACCGGAACAAGAACTCACAATGTTTTCAAAACAAGATATCATGGTTAGTAGAGGCCGGTCTTTGACCGGGCGAGCGGGGGTGCTCACGAAGTGACCTTCCCCAATCGTACCCAAGTTCCCGAGCCGAGCAACTTTGGTGATGACGGACACGTGGCCTTTGGCAACGAGTCAGGGTTTCCTAAATTTCCCATTTTAAAAAATATTTAGGTGGTGACTCTGTATCTGGCAAAGCAGTCCATGTTTGGCACTTCTTTCAAAAAAATCTGTTTTCCAAAACGATTTGTCGGATTTGGACTCTTTGGTTCAAGATTAAGAACCGTGACATTTGAGTCCTTGAACTGTAGTGACCCCAATATGAACGGAACGGGACTTAACCCTCCCGGGGCGTTCGGGGACGTCTACAGACGCACCAATGCAAATGCAATGCAAAGAAACACACAAGTGTAGTCAAAACCAGATATCATGAGTTCGAGTCAAGTTCTCTAAACTCCCCAGCGGAGTCGCCAGAAACTGTAGACGTCCCCGAACGCCCCGGGAGGGTTAAGTCCCGTTCCGTTCATATTGGGGTCACTACCGTTCAAGGGCTCGAATGTCACGGTTCTTAATCTTGAACCAAAGAGTCCAAATCCGGCAAATCGATTTTAAAAACAGATTTTTTTGAAAGAAGTGCCAAACATGGACTGCTTTGCCAGATACAGAGTCGCCACCTAAATATTTTTTTAAATGGAAAATTTAGGAAACCCTGACTCGGTGCCAAAGGCCACGTGTCCGTCATCACCAAAGTTGCCTCGGCTCGGGAACTTGGGTACGATTGGGGAAGGTCACTTCGTGAGCACCCCCGCTCGCCCGGTCAAAGACCGGCCTCTACTAACCATGATATCTATTTTTGAAAACATTGTGCGTTCTTATTCCGGTTATTAGCCTAGATTTACTATGTGATGCGCACAGCATACAAGTATAGACTGGATCGCTTGAATTGGAACAAAACATTTCATGTTTGTTTGTTTGAAAATGGTTTGATGGTGCTACCCGCAGGTAGGGTACGACGTGGATTTGCCACCCTCAGGTGGGCTTAGAAAACATGATTTTGCCACTATCTAGTGGGCTTAAAACAAACATTTGATGAATTGTCCCACTCCAAGTAACTCAACCTCCACCCACAGGCATTCAAGGCAGTTATATCACATAAGCACATAACCTCATGGTAAGCATGCTATTCATGGCAGTCACTCACACGCATGCAACGATGCTAAAGCATAAAACTCACCGAGTACTCCAAGCCAAAACAGAAGCTCATTAGAAATCATACATGATCCTAAATATACAGAAATGCCTAATGCAACACATGCAAAGATGCAACTATAGCAGGCTCGGCTATTCTAAACATGGCATATGGAATGCTTCAACTAACACGTATTCAATTTGGAATTGAAATACAAATGCAGTTTGTATGATGCGCCGAGCCCGGTGCGTGCAAAACAGATGAATGATGCAAACATGCTGTCATACTGTATGCTAATTGAAATATGCCCTAATCTAACCATCATAAGCAGGTAAATAAAATGGAAGAAAGACGTGGGGTTGGAAGACATACATCACACTCACGCACACTTATTACAATTATGCCCTCGCGCAGAGGGTCTAAATAAATATACAGTCCCGAATTAAAGAATAGTACAGTCCAAATAATACAGTCCAAATAATATACAAATTCCTAATTAATTTACAAATTAACTAAGAAAATAATAAAACTGGCATGCAAGCCAGGGACTGCCTTGATTCTGCTCCGGATGATGGAATGATGCATGTTTGGGCTGCTTTGCGCGGAAATCCACTGGAATGCCCCAATTAGCCTCTGTTTTGCAATGATTCTTGAAAAGCGTGCCAAACCTCGGAAGACTGCTGATTCTTGATTTTGCTGCAACAGAGAGCAGGAAAGGGGCATAGCAATGTATTTTCACAAATGTATGCATGCCTCGATCCTCGTGCCACCAATCACGCATCTCAATGCATGATGGCCGAGGAGCCGAATTGCACAACTTGATATAGAATGAATGCATATGAAAACACAACAAATCCTAACTCCATCATGGATAATCCGGAGTGTCGGTGACTTGGGAATTGAGACACGTTCCGTCACTCGGAATACGGAACGTACCTCATTTCCCGTGCCCGGGCTAACTCCTATCCTGAACACGATGCAATATGCATGATATGCGTGAAATGCAACTAAGATACAATCCTAACATACACAATGTTATGGAATGGCATACACGCTACACGAGGTGATACACAACCGAGCATACACAATGCTATGGATGAAATGGCATACGCAATGCAATAATGGGCTTATACCAACATGAGAGAGCCTCAGCCACACTCACATAGGAGGCCATCATATGAAAACAAGACACCTCGAAATGCGTGCATGCGTGCACGCAAACCGAGGACGGGCCCTCAGGCACCGAAATGCCACTCTAATGAGACATGGCAAAGACATGGGATATGGTATGCTAACATGCAAAAATCAGTGGCAAAATGAGGGGGAAAACAGCCCCGAAACCCGGTAAAATGATACCCGATGCAAGGAATGACCCCGAAACATGGATTTTGGTGCATGAAATGGCCTACAGCTACACAATACATGCATAATTTGGACATGAAGTGAAAAAGAAGAAGCAAGGCAGCCCCAAAATATACATTTTTACAGTAAAAAACATGGCCAATCAGTAAGCACAAGTAGGGCTAAAATGACATACAAAAATGGCTCCGCAAGAGAGGCAATGAAGCAAGTGATAGATGCAAAGCCCAAATGGCAAAAGACCCTTCTACAACACTGAATAGGGCCTAAAAACATGCTGTTTTTCAGTAGATGACAACCCCAAAAACAATATAAAAACATGCTAAAAATGCCATGCAAGAAGTAGGCCAACAAGAGGCTATAACATGAGGTATACAAAGCATTCACCAAAATCCAAAGACCCTTAATGAGATATGACAAGGGGGTCAAAATATGGCCACTTTCAGTTCTGATCATGGCTTAAAAACAGAAGCAAGGTAGGCTAACAAAGCATGCAAAAATGGGGGCCAAAGAGGGGTATAATGGTAAGTGCTACATGGAGGCCCCCAACAGTGTTGAGCCCTTCTACAATGTTGTAGAGGGGCTCAAAATAAGCCAACTTACAGTTTATATCATGCCTCGAAACAGACTACACATAGGCTAGAAATACCATGCAAAATAATGGCATACAAGAGGGCATTGAAGCAAGTACCAAATGGGGCTCTCAAACAGTGTTGAACCCTTAAACAAACATGAAGAATGGCTCAAAAAAAAATGACCCTTTCAGTTAGGGTCGAAGCCCAAAACAGCAAGCAAATAGGCTAAGAAATTGTTGTAAAAATGAGCTAGAAAATGGGGAAAATGAACTTACCCTTGAAGTCCAAACTTTTGCTTCCTTTTGGCTTGAGAAATGATGCCTCCTAGCTGCTGGAAAGCTCCCCAAGCTGCTGGAAATGGAGTGGTGGTGGTGGTGCTTGGTGGTGATGAAGAAATGAGGTTGGAACTTGAAGGAAATGAGAGAAATTGAGGGAGATCTCTATGTATGAGCTCTAAGCAATTTTCCAACCCTTTTTTCTAAGCTGGGAGGTCAGCTATATGGACAAGAATGGGGCAAAAATGGAGAGAAAAAAGTGGAGGGAAATGGCATCAATTTTCCCTCCAAAAAAAGTTCCCTCCGGATGCAGTTTTTGGAGGGAAAACAATGCACAGCTGTAATGTACTCCTTGTAAGGAAACTGGCCGGCCAGGTATCAAAGCTGCAAGTGGCCGGCCGGCCACCCCCTATGGCCGGCCGGCCAAGGGGCAAAATGGTCCAGAGGAATTTTTGGCCGGCCACCACAAAAAGGTGTCCTCCCATGTGTCCTCAACAAGGCCCTGTGGTTAGAAATTGGCAACTGTAAAACAGGAGAGACAACAAGCCACTTTTAGGAGGGGTTCAAAAGGTTCAACAACAATTACTGGCCGGCCATAGACTTTTGGGGTCCTCCCATGTGTGTACAACACAAATATGTGGTTTGGGCTTGAAGAAAAAGGCCCTAAGGTGGTTAACATTGGCTCGGAAGTGAGAAAAACGAGCGTCGGAGGGCGCCGGAAGAATATAACTGGTTGCTGAGACAATTGCTGGCCTCCCACCCTTCAGTGACCTTCCTGGTGATAAAACAGAGGTACCTGCCAAAAATGAACGAAAACCGATGCAAAACGAATGTTCGGGGGCCAAAACACGCAGTTCGGGGTCCCGAAAATAGGCTGTTAAGCACTGAAAGTAGCATTCGACCACAAAGTGGGTTTCTCAAGCCTCAGTGTCCCTCGAAAGGGAGTAAATGAGATGCATGCCAACAACCGGAGTAGTCGGAGATGGTTAGGCGCTCCCGAACCGAGGCACACGGCCTGACGGCTCCGAAAATCGGGAATCGGGCTCCGAAATGGGCAAAATGGCCTACGGCCACGAAATGTAGTCCACGGCCACTGAGAGATGGTCTACGGGACCTCTCCCTCCCCTCAGGAAAAGAAACAGAGAAAACCGAGTCTGGTTCGCAAACCGAGGCAAGGTACAGAAGAGGGTTCGGAAGTCCGGAGACAGGGCTCACGGCCGCGACTCTGAGACTTCTGAACGAGCACAAAATGCAACATCACCGAGCGCTCAATCGGTGACGTCTGAGTCTTAAAGTCGGTCAAAAATGGGGTGTCTACATGTTTTAATATGAGTTGTAGGCCTCGTTTGGTAGAGCTGTGGGAAAGTGATTACAACTTATAGCCTAACAACTTATAGCTTATAACTGTGAACATAAGCTGATTTTTGACTTATAAATTAAGTTTTTCCTCCCCAACTCAAAGAATAAGTTGATTTTTGACTTAGAAAAAGCTATAAGCTGTATTGTTAAGTTGAACCAAACACATCAAAATAGCTTAAATTAAGCTAAAAGCTGAAATAAACTGAAAATAAACCCTACCAAACAGGACCGTAGTCTCATTTGAATTGTGAATAATGGAAGTATTTTAATGAGTTGTAGTCTCATTTGAATTGTGAATAATGCAAGTGTGTTAATATGAGTTGTAGTCTCATTTGAATTGTGAATAATGGAAGTGTCTTAATATGAGTTGTAGTTTCATTTAATTGTTTGGGCTAGATAATGAGCCAGGTTTACGAATGTGAATTGGATAAATAAAGGAAAGTGGAATGAAACACGGGTGTGTTAGTCATAGAACTGGGAAATGTTGTAAGTTGGTTTTACAAGTGTTAACCATTTGTCGAATGCTAATGTTTTAGTTATCTCTCATATGTGGTTTAGTATATCTCTGCTGGACTTTGGCTCACCGTTTATGGGATATCATTTTCAGGTGCAGGTGATATGCCACCTCTAATGACGTAGCTTGGAAGGGTTAGAGGCTGAAAGATCTTTTGTTGTCATCTTTTTGTATTACATGTAAATCAAGCCAAGGGCTTATTTTGTATAAAGAGTTAGAACTCTTCTTTTGTTGAACCCAAGTGTTGACTTGGAAAGTTGTAAGCCCGTAGGCCATTTACTTTTGTTGTCAACATGTATTGCTTTTGTACTTAACACTCTGATGTATGGAATATGATATCTCTTTGTTGTATCATGAATGTATGATTTATGGGTTTATTTTGAGGGCGTTACATTTTAATTTGTTTAAATATTCTGTTTATGTTTTCAATTGAACAAAAGTTTAGATATTCTGTTGTGTTTTCAATTTGGAAATTTTTTTATCAAATGGCAAGTGTTGATATTTGATATTTTTGTGTGGAAAATATAAAGCTTAATTTTGTCATTTTTTTAAAAAATCAAATTAAATAGTTTTTGAATTAAAAAAAAAGTAATGAAATAGTTTTAATAATGTATAGTTTTCTTATATGTATTTATTATTGGTATTTGATAATTTACTTGATAATCTTTTGGTTATATTGAGTTGGATTATTATTCAAAAAAAAAAAGTTGACAAGTTGTATTATATTCAAAATTTGTAAAAATTTAAACCACCAAACCGATTTGCATGCATCTGTCAATTCGTCAATTCGCTCAATCTGCATCCGCCAATCCAGCGAACAGATGTGGATTGATTTTTTCCAATCTACCAATCCGGCGAACAGATAGCGGATTAGAAATTTTTCAACCGCAACCGAACCGCAAGCACCCCTACTTCTGTTACATTTGGTAATGTCAATTACAAATTGCACTACAAAAAAAATTGTTTTTTGCGACGGCAAAACACTGTCGCAAATACCCCAAACGCCGTCTCAAAAGGTTTTTGCGACGGTAAGTGGGGGTCGCAACAAAGGGGGTTGCAAAAGGGTTTTAGCGACGGCACAGTGCCGTCGCCTTTGTTTTTGCGATGGGAAAATGCCTTTTTTGCGACAGCAAATTTCTGTCACCAATAATGAATGAAAATCTGAGTTTTTTGCGACGGTAAAAATACCGTTGCTAAAAGTGTATTTGAGACGGCAAAAATACCGTCGCTAAAGGCGTTACGTTTCAAAAAAATTACTTTTTTGCAACGACAAAATGCCGTCGCTATAGGTATAAGGCGTTTTATAAACGTCACTGATACTTATAGTGGCGTTTTGAACAAAAACGCCACCTTTTTACTTAATTTCATAATTTAATTAATATAAAATATGCTCTGAGCTGGTTATTTACATTCCATTCACAAAAACATCATAACAGAAAATAAAAATAAAAATAAAAATTGATAGAACCATCAAATTCAATATTTTACAAAGAACAATTAAACTGTACATGTTCATAAAAGCATATTTAAATTATAAAATTCACCCCAATCCTAAAAAAAATAAAATAAAATCTGAAATTCGCCAATCAGCACACTTGCATATTTAAATGCTCTTACAAAAAATAAAAAAATAAAAAATTTCCAACAAGATTTCAATTTTGGGCCTATTTCAAAAATCAAGCTACAAATTCCTTCTAGAATCAAATCTTCCCCTCCGCAAAATTTATCCTTTTGACCTACAAATAAATAGATAACAGTTGCAAATTATAATCTTTTTGAAGAAAATCTAGAACAAAGCAATAAATACCATCAAAATCATGAAGAGATAAAAGCTAATACATAAATCTCCATGATAATAAGAACATGTATAGTAAAATTTTAAGGTCAGTTTCATCAATCAACGTTTAGATAATCAAACACCAAAACACAATTATAGTACATTGCAAATGCTGTCAAGTACTTATTGTCATCTGGTATTCCGGTATGCCATCTGGTATTCCAGTCATAAATTAAGCAAATCACATGTACTTATTGTAAAACAAATTAAAAAAAAAAGGTAAAATTTATTTATATTGCCTGGATGGAGTTGGGGAGCAACTAATAAGGATAGGCACATATCATATTATTTTCTTGGTTATTATTATTGGATAGAATAGGCACGTATCGTCTCAATTACAGGTGCTAGGCACATTAGACACTTTACTCTTCCTTGGACTAGATTGTCTGCGAATTTTGAACACGTGCACATGTGCCCACATCTGTGACAATATGGTATACAGAAGAGAGTTACGTAGAATTTTATCCAGTATGCCTCTAATCTATATCAAGAAGTCATATAGATTTGATAATTTTATACCTGTACAGTAAAGAATCTATACTGGTGTCATATAGATTTGTTAATTTTATACCTTTACGATTCACGATTCGATTCGATTCGATTCGATTCGCGATTCGGTACAAGGTCATTTCGATTCACGATACAAATCTCGATTTGACAATTAAGGTTGCATCCATAAAATGAGGTGCTTAGAAGTGAATGAGTAATCTTAAGGTCACAAAAATAAGTTTCAAATGCAGATATTCTACACACTTCAAGAATTTTATTCAGCAAATATAACCAAGTCCACCAAACATATATATGAGTGAACAAAACGAACACCAGTAAACAGATGTTAATGAAATAATAGAAATAAAATGGATGATCACATGAAAAATTATAACTTATATTTTCTTGGCATTCCTATGATCAAGGTTTGTTACAAATCTTTAAAACCTGGTCCATGCAGATAGGAAATGGTGCATCACAAAGATATTTTGGCAAATGAAAAGAAAAAAAAAAACACAGGAATAGCAGGGATAAAGAAAGAGGGTACATAAATTCTAGTAAGCAGAGAAGGAAATCACTATCTCACCTTATCATTTTGGCAGCACCAAAACCAAGAGTGTCATGGAACAAATCTTTCATGAATTTCTGTTTTACAAGCAGCTGAAGTTGAGGGTTGTTATAAATTGCTGGAAGATAAGCCTCACCAGAGCCATCCTTGTGTTTGTCCCACAAAGCAGTAAATTTTTTGTGGAATAAATTCCAAGTCTCATCAATTGTCCTCAAGATCCAATCTTTATATGCCTGCAGAACAACATGCATTTAATCATAAAGCACAATAGTGGAGTAACCATTAATATCAATGTTAAGTTTAATATGGTGAAACACCTATAAAAGCATGCAAGCACACTTGCATACACAGACCACTGACACAGTTTCTCAATGAGAAAAATAAAAGGAAAAACCATACAAGGATTGCAAGTTATCCTTTTCCATTACACAGCAAAAACAAATGAGCAGTGACTTCTTGACAAGGAATTACCTAAATGAGGTATCTTTAAGCAAAAGTGATCTACTAAAAAATCAACAAAATGATATAACCATACTTCCTCTTTCTGCAAAATGTTTAATCATGCAAGTCCTGCATCTTATCTTAGGTCATATTCCATTGATCATTAAAGCTGAGAATACTTCATTTCAGGACATGTGAACATTGGAATCATTTTTGTAGTAAAAAAAGCTTATGCGCGTAGCTCATTGGAAACTAAGAGTCTTATAGCCCAAAAACGGGAATAGTGGTTTTAGTAGTTCCTTAATACCTTATTACTAATCTATTTATAGTCAAGAAAGCCTTTCACCTGGCTAACACACAAAAAAGCACTAGCTGGGAAAAAGGATGAAACACCGATGCAAGGTACATGACAGTTATTTGTGGTCAAAAAGAAATCAAAATATAATTACGAAATTTCTGTATATTAATGTGCAACACAAAAGAGAAGGTTTAAGAATTACTAAACATGTGACTACATAATGACACTTACACATCCAAACAAAACATCTGGATCTGATTGAATATTGAGTGATCAAGGAATATAAGGGAAAATACCGCATGAAGCAGATTAAACTTTTTTATACTTGAGGAAATGCATCTCTTACCTGGATCTTTTCCAATATGGTACACAAAGAGCAATATCAACAGGGTAGACCAGCAAATTTCTTCAAGTACAAGAAGCTAGGTAGACAAGTTAGTCACATCCACCTACTAGACTCATCAGTCACCTTTGCTTTCATAGGTGTATTTTCTATATTTTTTTGAAAAGAAAATTCATTCATTTCTTTATTCCCCATTGTAGACACCCCATTTTTGACCGACCTTAAGACTCAGACGTCACCAATTGAGCGCTCGGTGATGTTGCATATTGTGCTCGTTCAGAAGTCTCAGAGTCGCGGCCGTGAGCCCTGCCTCCGGACTCCCGAACCCTCTTCTGTGCCTTGCCTCGGTTTGCGAGCCGGACTCGGTTTTCTCTGTTTTCTTTCCTGAGGGGAGGGAGAGGTCCCGTAGACCATCTCTCAGTGGCCGTGGGCTACATTTTGTGGCCCTAGGCCATTTTGCCCATTTCGGAGCCCGGTTCCCGGTTTTCGGAGCCGTCAGGCCGTGTGCCTCGGTTCGGGACCACCCAACCATCTCCGATTCCTCCGGTTTTTGGCATGCATCTCATTTACTCCCTTTCGAGGGTCACTGGGGTCTTAGATACCCACTTCGTGGCCGAATGCCACCTTCGGTGCTTAACGGCCTATTTTCGAGACCCCGAACTGCGTGTTTTGGTCCCCGAGCATTCGTTTGCATCGGTTTTTGTTCATTTTGGCAGGTACCTCTGTTTTATCACCAGCAAGATCACTGGAGGGTGGGAGGCTAGCAATTGTCTCAGCAACCAGTTATGCTCTTCTGGCGCCCTCCGACGCCCGTTTTTCTCACTTCCGGGCTAATGTTGAACACCCTAGGGCCATTTTCTTCGAGCCAAAACCACATATTTGTGTTGTACACACATGGGAGGATCCTAAAAACACATGGCCGGCCAGTAACTCTAATTGACCCTTTTGAACCCCTCTTTAAATTGGCCTATTCTCTCTCCTGTTTTAGAGTTGCCAAATTTGAACCACATGGTTGTGTTGAGAAGACCTGGAAGGACACCAATACCTGGTGGCCGGCCACTAATTCATTTGGCCCATTTTGACCCTTGGTCGGCCGGCCATAGGGTGGCCAGCCGGCCACCTGCAACAAAATTGGCTGGCGGCCATGCTCCTTGGGGGGTGTGCATGGCAGCTGTTATAGCTTTATCCCCAAAATATCTGATTTCGGGGGATATTTTGTAAGCAAGGGAACTTAATCCCTTAAGGCTTACACTCTTTCACACTTTTTTCCTTACCATCCTTGCATGCATACATCTCTCTCTCTCTCTCCCTCAAGAGTTAGAACACTTGCCTCAAGCTTACAAACACATATACGTCTCCATCTCTTTGATTCTTCTCAAGTTTGGTGCCATTTCTTCATCATCATCAAGCACCACCACCACCACTCCATTTCCAGCAGCAAGGGGAGCTTTTCAGAGGCTTAGAAGTAACATTCCTCAAGCCAAGAGGTAGCAAAAGTGTGGTCTTCAAGGGTAAGTCTCCATCTCCCTCTTTTGTAGCATTTTCTTGCTTCTTTTCTTAAGCCTATTTTCTCACTGTTTTAGGCTCTGACCCTAACTGAAAGGGTCACTCTTTTGAGCTTATCTTCATGTTTGTTCAAGGGCTCAACCCTATTTGAGCCCTCTATGGCACACTTGCTTCAATATCATCTTATATGCCAATATTTTGCATGGGATTTCTAGCCTATGAGTGATCTGTTTTCGAGCATAATGTAAACTTTAAGAGGGCCTATTTTGAGCCCCTCTTCAACATTGAAGAAGGTCTCAACCCTGTTTGGTCCCCCTATCTTGCACTTGCTTCACAATTCCTCCAAGTTACCGTAAATTTGCATGATCTATTTGGCCTATATTTAAATTTTTTCGGAGCATGTCATGAACTTTGAGTAAGCTTATTTTGTGTCCCTATACAACATTGTAGAAGGGATCAACCTTGTTGGGGGTCTCCATGTTATACTTGTCATTATACCCCTCTTTGACCCCCATTTTGCATGCTTTTTTTAAGCTTATCTAGCTTCTGTTTTCGGCCATCATCAGAGCTGGAAAGAGTCATATTTGATCTTCTTGACATATTTCATTAAGGGTCTTTGCTGATTTGATGAATGTTTGGGTACCTCATGTTATAGCCTTATGTATCCTATTTCTTGCATGACATTTTTAGCATGTTTGCATACTGAGTTGGGGATGTCATCTATGTAAATGTTCATATTTTTAGTCCCTAATCAGTGTTGTAGAAGGGTACTTTTCCATTTGGGTATCGCATGTATCACTTGCTTCAATACCCCTCTTGCGGGGCCATTTTTGCATTCTTGCTTAATCCTATGCGTGCTTGCTGTTTACCCCTTTTTTATGACTGAAAAATGCTTGTCTTGGGGCTGTATTGCTACTGCATTTTCATTCCATGTCTGTATTGTGCATGTTTGGTATAGCTATAGGCCATTTCGGGCGCCTAATATCGCATTTCGGGATCATTCCATGCTTCGGGTGCACTTTCGCCTCATTTCGGGGCTGTTTTCCCCCACATTTCAGTGCTAAAATTCATTTGCATATTTGCATATCATCTCCATGCCATTTCACGCCTTAGGGCCATCGCCTCGGTTTGCGCGCTCGTGGGCACGCATTTCGAGACATCTCATTTTAGTCTCATTGTATATCACATTTAAGGCCGTTTCATGCCTTTATGTCATCGCCTTGGTTTGCGCGCCCTTGTGCACGCATTTTGAGGCACTTCATTTCATCCGTCGGCCTCTTATGTGAGTGTGGCTGAGGCTCTCTCATGTTAGTGTAAGTCCATTTTGCATTCTGTATGTCATTTTAGTCTCATCGCATTGCGTGTGCCATTGCCTTGGTTCGCACGCCGTGTGCACGCATTTCGAGGCATCTCATTTTTCATCTATTGGCCTCCTGTGTGAGTAGGTTGAGGCTCTCTCATGTTGGTGTAAGCCCATATGCATCGCACATCTCATTTAGTCCTATTGCATTCCGTATGCTATTTCTCTGGTTTGCGTGCCCGTGGGCACGCATTTCGAGACATCTCATTTTAGTCTCATTGTATATCACATTTAAGGCCGTTTCATGCCTTTATGTCATCGCCTCGGTTTGCGCGCCCGTGTGCACGCATTTCGAGGCACTTCATTTTCATCCGTCGGCCTCTTATGTGAGTGTGGCTGAGGTCCTCTCGTGTTAGTGTAAGTCCAATTTGCATTGCGTATGCCATTTCATGCCTTAGGATCATTTCCTCGGTTTGCGTGCCCGTGTGCACGCATTCCGAGGCATCTCATTTTCATAGCATTGTGCATGCTAGGATTGTATTTTAGTTGCATTCATGCATATCATGCATATTGCATCGTGTTCGGGATAGGAGTTAGCCCGGGCACGGGAAATGAGACGCGTTTCGTACTCCGAGTGACGGAACGGGTCTCAATTCCCAAGTCACCGACACTCCGGATTACCCATGATGGAGTTAGGTTTTGTTGTAGCATTCACTTACATTCATCCTATATTGAGTTGTGCAAATCGGCTCCTCGGCCATCATGCATCGAGATGCGTGATTGGTGGCACGAGGATCGAGACATGCATATATTTGTGAAATACATTGCTATGCCCCTCTTCTGCTCTCTGTTGCAGCAAAATGGAGAATCAGTAACTTTTCGGAGTCTGGCACGCATTTCGAAAAACATTGCAAAAATAGAGGCTAATTGGGGCATCCCAGTGGATTTCCGCGCAAGGCAGCCCAACATGCATCATTTCATTATCCGGAGCGGAGTCAAGGCAGCCCCTGGCTTGCATGCCAGTTTACAGTTTTTCTTACTTAATTTGTTAATTAATTAGGAATTTGTATATTATTCAGACTGTATATTTCGAACTGTATTATTCTTTCATTTCGGACTGTATTATTTATTCGGACCCTCTACGCGAGAGCATAATTGTAATAAGTGTGCGTGTGTGTGATGTATGTCTTCCAACCCCCACTTCTTTCTCCCTTTTATTTACCCGCTTATGATGGTTAGATATAGGGCATATTTCGATTAGCATACAGTATGACAGCATGTTTGCATCATTCATCTGTTTTGCATGCACCGGGCTCGGCGCATCATACAAACTGCATTTGTATTTCAATTCCAAATTGAATACGTGTTAGTTGTAGCATTCCATATGCCGTGTTTAGAATAGCCGAGCCTGCTATAGTTGCATCTTTGCATGTGTTGCATTAGGCATTTCTGTATAATTAGGATCATGCATGATTTCTAATCGGTTTTCTGCTTTGGCTCGGAGTACTTGGTGAGTTTTATGCTTTAGCATCCTTGCATGCGTGTGAGTGTTGCCATGAATAGCATGCTTACCATGAGGCTATATGCTTATATGATATAACTGCCTGAATGCCTGTGGGTGGAGGTTGTGTTACTTGAATTGGGACAATGCATCAAATGTTTGTTTTAAGCCCATTAGATAGTGGCAAAATCATGTTTTCTTAAGCCCACCTGAGGGTGGCAAGTCCACGTCTTAGCCTACCTGCGGGTAGCACCATCAAACCATTTTCAAACAAACAAACATGAAATGTTTTGTTCCAATTCAGGCGGCCCAGTCTATACTTATTTGCTGCGAGCATCACATAGTAAATCTAGGCTAATAACCGGAACAAGAACTCACAATGTTTTCAAAATAAGATATCATGGTTAGTAGAGGCCGGTCTTTGACCGGGCGAGCGGGGGTGCTCACGAAGTGACCTTCCCTAATCGTACCCAAGTTCCCGAGCAGAGACAACTTTGGTGATGACGGACACGTGGCCTTTGGCACCGAGTCAGGGTTTCCTAAATTTCCCATTTAAAAAATATTTAGGTGGCGACTCTGTATTTGGCAAAGCAGTCCATGTTTGGCACTTCTTTCAAAAAATCTGTTTTCCAAAATGATTTGCCGGATTTGGACTCTTTGGTTCAAGATTAAGAACCGTGACATTTGAGTCCTTCGAACTGTAGTGACCCAATATCGAACCAGAACCGGGGGGAGGGGACTCGCACTCCCTTTCCCCGGGATGCGTTCGGGGACGTCTACACCCATTAACCAAAAAGGAGATGGGTCAATGATTAGGAACTTGAGGGAAGTCAGGCTGATCAGGTTTCTCCATTCAAGAAATCATAAAGAAAAAAAGAAGAAGAAAAAAAAAAAGTGCAGTGACAGACTAGAGGGCAATGAAAGGTTCTAGATCTATTACACTTGATGAACAAGAGAAGCCCCAAACCAAATCGTTATTTGTCCAAAAAGGAAAGTATGATAATAAGATGAGTTAAATGACGAATAAGAAAAAAAACAAGAAAATGACATCTTTTATAGAGACAAAAGCATACAGATAAGAACCCAACTACATACACAATGCATGCTTAAAGCATACTATGCATTTCTCTTTGGACAGAACTAGATTTCACAAAGTATAAACCCCAAAGTAAACGTGAACAATTAAAGAAGGCATACTGTGCATTTATCTCAAGGATGTACTTCTCTTGCAATTGAGATGGACTTCAATGTCTTTCTTTAATATCACAAAAAATAAAATAAAACAAAATAAAAACTCTATTAATGCTCAGAATATCATAAGGTCCATTAACAAATGAATTCTAGTAGCCAACACATGGCATATTTCTCCATCCAAAAATATAAAAAATATTTTAAATTCCACAAAACAAATGCAATAAATAGAATATAGGATCCAAGAATGAAGACTCTTACCCATAACCCTCTTCAAATGCACTTAAAGCACCTGCACAATTACCATCAGAATCCAAAACATCTCCAATATTAATCTTCGCTAATGCTTGCCCCTGATTCACTACCAAACTACCAGTTCAGAATAATAATATATGAAGTATAGAAATAACATAATAACATAAAGTTGCATATTCATGTACAGAGCACCAATATTTGTGAAACAGACAAAGTCATAGCTATTAAAAGTACTTTTTAAAACCATGTATTCCAAAATCCCTAAGACTGATCGGACGATCGGACGATTTGGAAGAGAGAAGATCAAGCTTGCCTCCAGCCATGAGATTGTCAATGAGTCAGGGAGTTTGGTGAGAAGATCGAGAGCAGGGGAAGGAGTGATTAGGGGTGGAGGAAACAGAGCAGCGAGAGAGCAATACACACAGAGCAGAGCTTGTAGAGATATGAGTGAATGAGATTCGAGATTTGAGAGATTCCAAGGGTTTCGAAGCTCTTTGCAGTACACTCGCAGAGAGAGAGAGTGAGATAGCGAGAGCGAGAATGGTGAAGGTGAAGAGAAGGGTGAGGGTTTTAGGGATTTTGGGTTGGTTTGGGTTTGAGATTAGGGATTTTTTTTGGGGTGGGGGGGGTGTGTGTGGAAGCGGGAATGGGAAAAAAATTAAAGGGGAGAGCGGGAATGGAAAAAAATAAAGAGGCGGGAATGAAAAATAAAAATAAAAATAAAAAAATAATTAAATAAATTTATTTTTTGTTAAAATATATATTTTTTTTGTAGTTAATGAATTTTTTTTAGTTACTAAGATTGAAAATTTATTTGTTTCATTTTTATTTTAATGAAAAAAAATATTATTATTTTTTATTTTGTAGAAGTAGGGGTAATATATATTTTAATGAAAAATATTTTCCACTAAAATAAAAGTTAATTTTCTGTAGTCAATGAAAAATATTTTTCTGCGGCCTATTTTTTTTTATTACTAAAAATCATGAACTAATTTTTTGTGGTAGAGGAAAAGAAGCGGCAGCAGTAGTGAAGGTGGTGGATAAGAGATGATGGTGGTGGTGTGTTGGTGATGGTGATGGCGAAAGAAATTAGTGGTGAAGTTGTGGTATGGTAGTGTAAATGGAGTGGCAGGGGTGAAAGAGAGGTAATGGTAGTAGTAGTGGCAGTAGTGGTAGTGGTGGTAGTGGAGTGGTGGCGATAGTAGTAGTAATGGTAGTCGTAGAGGTGAAGTGGCGACAGTAGAAGTAATGGTGGTGGTGGAATGGTGTTTGCAGTAGTGGTGAAGGTGGTAGAGAAGATGGGTGGTGAGAGAGAGAAATGAGTGAGAGACAAATAGAGAGAGAGAGAGACAGAGACAGAGTGATGAGCGACAGAGAGACAAAGTGGTCGCTAAAAGTGCATTTTCTTGTAGTGGATCGATATTTTTCTGCGGCCCCTTTTTTTTTTGTTATTAAAAATCATGAACTAATTTTTTGTGGTAGAGGAGAGGGAACGGAAGTAGTGGTGAAGGTGGTGGATAAGAGATTATGGTGGTGGTGGTGATGGCGAAGAAGATTAGTGGTGAAGTTGTGGTAGTAGTAGAATAGATGGAATGGCAGGGGTGAAAGAGAGGTAATGGTAGTAGTAATGGCAGTAGTGGTAATGGTGGTAGTGGAGTGGTGGCAATGGTAGTAGTAATGGTAGTCGTAGAGGTGAAGTTGGTAAAAGAGATGAGTGGTGAGAGAGAGAAAGATGAGTGAGAGACAGATAGAGGAGAGAAAGAGAGAGAGAGAGACAGAGACAGAATGATGAGCGAGAGAGAGACAAAGTGGTCGCTAAAAGTGCATTTTCTTGTAGTGGAGAGCTCAGTAAATAGAGAAGAGATGAGGGAGAGAGTGAGCAATGTGAACACAATTGGGGAGAGAGACAAACAGACAGACAGACACATAGAGAGAAAGAGAGAAAAAGAGAAGAGTGAGAGACAAACAAACAGACATTGAGAAAGAAAGAAAGAGAGAAGAGTGATAAGTGAGAGAGAGATAAAGAGAGAAAGAGATATAGAGAGAAAGAGATATAGAGAGACAGAGAGAGAAAGAGAGAGAGAGAGACATATAGAAAAATAGAGAGAAACAAGAGATGAGAGAGACATATAGAAAGAGAGCAAAAAGAGATGAACGGGAGAGAGAATAGAAAAATAGAGAGATAGAGAGAAGAGAGATGAGCGAGAGAGACAGAGAGAAAAAAAAGAGATGAGCGAGAGAGACAGAGAGAGAAAAGAGATGAGAGAGATAGAGAGAAGAGAGATGAGCGAGAGAGACATAGAAAGAAGACAAATGAGAGAGATAGAGAGAAGAAAGATGAACGAAAGACACACAGACAAACAGACAGATAGACAAACAGACAGAGAAAGAAGAGTGATGAGTGAAAGAGAGAAAGAGAAGAGTGGTGGTAGTTGAATGGCATTTGCAGTAGTGGTAAATGTGGTAGAGAAGATGGGTGGTGAGAGAGAGAGATGAGTGAGAGACGAATAGAGAAAAGAGATAGAGAGACAGAGAAAGGAATAGAGTGATGAGCGAGAAAGAGACAAAGTGGTCGCTAAAAGTGCATTTTCTTGTAGTGGATCAATAAATCGAAAGGGAGCTCAATAAATAAAGAAGACAGATAATTCAAAACTCTTTTCAAAACTTAATTCAAATCAATTTTTTAAATATTTTAAATATTTAAATATTTTAAAAAAAATTTAATTTTGTGAGAGACAGATAAAGAAGAGAGAGAAAGACAGAGATAAAGTGATGAGCGAGAGAGAGAGATAGACAAAGTGATTGCTAAAAGTGTATTTTCTTATAGTGGATCGATAAATCGAGAAGGAGCTCGATAAATAAAGAAGATGTGAGTAACAGAGTGAGCGAGACGAACATAGTGAGGGAGAAATAGACAAATAGACAAGTAGACAGAGAGAGAAACAGGGAGAGAGAGATAGACAGAAAAAGAGATAGAGAGAGAGAGAGATGGAGAGATAGAAAAAGAGAGAGAAACAAGAGATAAGCGAGAGATAGACAAAAAGAAAGAGAAATAAAGCGAAAAGAGATGAGCGAGAGAGAGACACAGAAAAAGAGAGAGGCAGAAAGAGAAAAGAAATGAGCGAGAGAGATAAAAAGAGATAGAAAGATAAGAGAGAGAGAGAAAAAAGAAATGAAAGAGATAGAGAGAAGAGAGATAGGCGAGAGACATAGAGAGAATGAAAGAGAGAAACAGGCAGACATAGAAAGAAGAGTGATAAGTGAAAGAGATAAAGAGAAGAGAGAGAGATAGAGACAGAGAGACGGGAATATGAAAAAATGAATGAAAAGAAATGTTATATCAAAAGAGTAAGACGACATTGTTTTTTTTAATTTTTTTTGCGACAGAAAAATACCGTTGAATTTATTCAAACTATTTTGTGACTGTATATATATGAAGCTATCTCAAAACCACAATCACTATGCTAGGTTAGAGTTTTCCAAAAACTCTTTTGAGAAAATTATACTTTCTTGTTTTCCGTGTTATATTGTTTTTACTGAATTTTTTTAATATTTTAAGTATTTTTTTAAATTTTTAGACACACCTAACATAAATACACCTAAAAATTAAAAAAATTGTAAAAGAAATCTTTTAAAAATTCACTAAATACCAAAAATACAATAATTCAATACATTTTTTTTTGTATTTTTATGTATTTATTAATTTTTAAAAATATTTTTTCATAATTTTTTTATTTTTTAGATACATCTAAGTAAGGTACATCTAAAAAAAATATTTAAAATTTTAAAAATATTCACTAAAAAAAAACACGAAAGCCACTTTTTGCGACGGCAGAAAATGCCGTCTCAAAAAAGCAAAGTATTTGCGACGGCACCATTTACCATCTCAAAAAAGCAGAGCATTTGCGACGGCAAATAGTGCCGTTGCAAATGCTCTGCTTTTTTTTTTAGACGGCTAATGGTGCCGTCGCAAATACTCTGCTTTTTTGAGACGGCATTTTCTGCCGTTACAAAAAGTGACTTTTTGAGACGGCAAGTGTGCCGTCGCAAATAGTTCCGTCTCATATACCCAGTTTTCTTGTAGTGTTGGGAGAATTTTGATATTGTTAGCAAAAGTAGAAGATGTTTTTATAATTATTGAAACCATAAGACAGGTCTCTATATTTGTTAGAAACCTTAGAGAAGGTAAGTATAATTTACCCTTGATTATATTAAAATTTGTTGAAGTTTTATTTGAATTGTACTTATATTTATTTTTATTAGTAATTCATTAATTATGTAAAAATAATGGTATCATTTTTTTATATTAAAATGTATATTTTACATTATTTATCTTTGTGTGTTTATATTAATTGCATTAATGTTGATCCTTTTAATTTGGTTTCAGTTTTTTGAATTCAATTTTCTAAAAAATGAGTTTTTTGTTTTTCGTATTTTTTTGTTTTTAGTAAATATTTTTAAAATTTTAAGTATTTTTTTTACTTTTTTAGATGCACCTTACTTAGATGTATCTAAAAAGTAAAATATTTGTGAAAAAATATTTTTAAAAAATTAATAAATATACAAAAATATGAAAATTATATTGAATTTTCGTATTTTTTTGTGTTTTTGATATATTTTTTAAGTGTATTTATGTTAGGTGTGTCTAAAAATTAAAAAATTACTGAAAATATTAAAAAAAATTCAGTAAAAACAATAAAAAATACGAAAAACAAGAAAGTAATAAAATTTTTAAAAAATGTTTTTAGAAAACCCAAACCAAGTAAAGTGATGTCAAAATTATTAGATTTGTTGTATTTTCTCTAAAGCTCATGGGAAGTTAATATGTGTAAGATTCATTATATTTGAAAAAATAGTAAGATAACCAAAAATTACATAAAAGTGAAAACTTTGATTAAATAATCCAATAATATATAACATTCCTCAATCCACAAACAAGCACTTCGAAGGAATTCATTTGGATGGATGTGAATATCAAATAAAGGAATTTGAAGTTAAAATATTAGAGAATTAACTATTATAAATTGAGAGAAAAACTATGAAAGAATGTAAGTTCAAATAAAATAAATCTATTTTAGTAAGATTCTTACCGTTAGAAGATAATTTTTAGAATTATTTCAAATTTATTGTGATAAAACTATTTAAGCCAATCTTGAAATTTATAGGTAAATTATCAAATATAAATTTAAGTTATTATTCTTAAATAATTAATGTCAATTCTACGTATTTTAATACATATCATTCAAATGGATCCTAAAGTTCTCTTTAGTTTATGAATTTGAGGAAAAATGTGAAAGCGTAAAGAAAAAGAGAAAATGTAAGTAAAATGTAAATGAAATATTTCATACAAATATTTATCTAAATCGATGAATCAAACATAATCTACTTTAGATTTGATAGTTTAAGTCAAATTGTCTCTCTCCCTCTCTCTCTCTCTCCCTCTCTCTCTACGGGCTTATAGTTGAGAATATAAGTACGTGGGCCTAACTTTGGGTTAGGCTGATCATTTTAAATATGTGGGCTTCATTTTGTTTTGGGCTATAAAAATTGGGCTAGCTGAATACTATTGCTCATTACCGGGGTCATTTTATTTGAATCCAAAAATTATCTCAGTGCATCTAATTTAAATTTTAATTCCAACAAATATTAAACATTTAAAAAAAAATATTATTTTTTTTTCTCATGGGACACTCTAATAAATTATACGTATTTTTCTTATTCAAATCTCTTCATCTTCTTTTCCAAATTTTAATTATTTTTTATTCTTCTTCTTCTTCTTCTTCTTCTTCTTCTTCATTTCAATATTCCAATCCATCTCATCAAAATTCACCATTATTATCAATATCATTACTTTTTTACTATATTATTATTAAAAATAGAAGAAAGTTTAAATAAAATAAAACAATAATGAAAAACAATGAATTAGTCCCCAAAAGAAAAATCAAATTTCAAACTTTATGAAAAACACGGTTTTGAAAACCATTAACGTAATCAGAAGGCATGTGATTCGATCGACAATTCATGACATGAAATTCTCGATTGGCATAAGAACCCAAAAAGCAATTAGCATGTGTATATATATATATATTGTAGAATTCTGATCAGATTGAAGCTATATGAAAAAAGAAATTTACCCGACTCTAATTGATGAGAGGAAGGAGGGTTCTTCTCCGTTCTCCGTTCTCCGTTCTCCTTCTCCTTCACCATCCTTTTTTGGTGCCGCCTTTGTCGGTGTCGGGTTTGCTGATCATATTCCATATATACAAAAAAGGATTTTTTCAAAAGTAATTTAAATTTTTTAAATTTGTTTTTGGGTGTACCTCAAAAGGGTAATTTGGAAGAAAAATAAGGTATATTAAGAACAAACTATAACCCTAAATAATTTTAAGATATACTAAAAAATTACATTCCCTTAAATTGGTGATGATTAGTTCATGGAGATGATTAGTTCATGGGAATAGTTGTTTGAACTGAACCAATTTATTTATTTATTTAGGTTTCGTTTGAGAATTAGTTATTTTAATTGATTTTTAAGGGATGTCTAAGACATTAGGTCCCGCCAGTTTTTTTTTTTATTTTTATTTTTTTTTTTTGATGAGAGGTCCACCATTAATTTGTGAAATAGTTCGGTGAGAGATCCTTTTACTTATTTTGAAGGACATTTTGTTTCTAATTTTATCCCTTAATTTATCTGTTGACTTTTTTTGACTATCTGTTCAAAATTTTCATCTATTTGCTCAAATTATTTTATATCTGTTCAATTGTTTTGTCTATCGGTTCATTTTTTTTATTTGTTCAAATTTTTTCTATATAAATTTCTATCTATCCATTTTTTTTATTTGTTCAATATTTTTATCAATACAAATTTTCTATCCAAATTTTATTTGTGTAAATTTTTATATCTATATAATTTTTATCTGTACAAGAATTGATTGTTCGTTGTCACTTTCAGAGGCAAATGAAGAACCGATTTGAGAGAAAACGAACAAGAACAAGAACAAGCAGATCCAAACCTTAGAAGCCATTAAATCCATCTATTGAAATTTTTATCTGTTGAAATTATTTGTTAAAAAAATTAATTTGTTGCAATTTATCTATTCATCATCTTTAACAACAACAAAATCTATCTGTTCAAATCTTTCTTTCCTCTCTCTCCCTATCTGTTGCATTTTGTTTCATCACCATCATCAACAAAAAATAAAAAATAAATAAACAAACAGAGATCTTCATCATCATTGTCATCAACAACAAGAACCACAACAATTGTTACCCAAAAAATAATAATAATAATAATATGAGAACCTTAGAAAATTGAACCAAAGAAAAATCTGGATACTCATCGATTAGACGAAAACCTCAGAGAAAAATTTGTCTCCGTCCAAATCTAGTAGAACTTGAACTTTGTCCAGATCTAACATCTCCGATGACGGACGCCGGTGGATCTGACAAATGTGGAGAGGGAAGAGTAAATCGTGGTATTGACTGCTGAGATGGAGAGGAGCGAGAAAAGAGAAAGGAGGGAGAGAGAGACGGTATGTCTTGGTTAAGGTTTAAAGGAAGTGACAGAATATGAGATCAACACGGTGAGAATGATGGCATTGGGAGGGGAGAGACAGATCGCGTGGGATTGAAGAGATAAAGAGTGAAAGAAGAGAGATCAACAGTGAAGGAGAGAGAGAGAGTTTAAAGTGACTGAATGAGAGGGTTTGGGACCCAATATATAAGAAAAGGCATTTTGGTCATTTTGCTTGAGCTTGTCCTTTTGGACAAAGTGTTTTAGCACCTGGACCTTTGGGCAAATAAAATTGAAATTTGGACTTTTGGACTGAGTACTCTTAATTTTTTATTTTTATTTTTATGAAAAATGTGTAAAAAAGTAAAGAAAGTAATGATTTTTTAATTATTATAATGATTTTTTTTTTTTTTTAAAAAAAAATTTGGCTAGAAATCCAAATTTCCAGACGGGAAAATTCTTTTTTTATTTTGATTTTGTTCATATAAGGTGATGGTTTTTGGCTCACAATTAAGCTAGTGTCCTAATCATAAAGCTAGTTGTGGGGAAGTGGTTTTGGAAATACTCTTTAGATCCTGGGAGACGCTCTTGATCCTCAGCTAGTCACCTGCAAGGACAAACACTCCGGTCGGGGGTGCCGGGGTTAGCACTCCGACGGGCAAGTCAGTTCTTATACTCAAGAAAGCTTGTTTACTAAGTTTAGTGAAGTGATTCTTAC
Source organism: Camellia japonica (assembly GCA_030407325.1). Taxonomy (NCBI): domain Eukaryota; kingdom Viridiplantae; phylum Streptophyta; class Magnoliopsida; order Ericales; family Theaceae; genus Camellia; species Camellia japonica. Next base: position 10,366 of record JAPPVO010000923.1, on the reverse strand, counting down.
ATACCTTTCTAAATCTGAAGCTCTTGTATTTATACTCATTCTCTGGACCTCGGGTCCAGAGCCCACTTTTTACTTATTATCCTTTTGTTTATTCTGACATACATCTCCCCGTCTATTCGGCGATCTCAATGTATTCGGTATCTTAGTTGATTAGTACGAAGCCGAACAGTCTCTGACTTCTGAGATACATCCCTTCCAGCTCTTCTATTTATTCGGCTCCCACAATTGCCCCCCAAGCATTCTCCCAACTTCTGTTGGCTGGAGTGCTTGGTTCCGAATTCTGAATACCCAACCAAAATTTTGGTGATTGGGCCCATAAAGCATACGTCTAAGTACACCCCCTTTTGGTTGTCGTACCGACTTACCGCCTCTTCATACATACTTATTCATTGTGTTTTTAAAGATTGGCGTCCCTTCAGATTCGCATCCCATGATACTGGTCGCTGGGTTGCCTTTTGGATCGTTCTTGCAATTTTGTCTCCTCCAATATCTTCTTCACCCTCTGTAAGTTTTCCACTTCTTTGCTTCGAGAACTATTCCCATTTTATTCTTTGGCATATCTGTGTCAACTATAGAGTATGGCAAAACATTTGAAAGACCTCCTCTCATCAGATCGAATTGCTAGTTTTAGATGCCATTTCTCTGTTCCTGATGATGTCCGTCTGTCACTTTTGGCAGACGGCACCCTTGACATGGAGAGGGAGGACGAAACCACAATCGTCTTTTCTCTCTTGTCAATCGCAAAGGGTGGAGTCCTCTTCCCTCTACACCCATTTCTAAGGGCTGTGCTTCGCCATTGAGATTTAATCCCTTCTCAACCTAACGTGAATTTCTTTAGAATTATAATGGGGATTGTAGCGTTGAATCGTCGCCTTGGAATTAACCTTGGCATTCCGGCTATCCGGCACTGCTATGCCTTGGCTAAGTCCTCCGGTCGGCAAGGCGTTATTTCCTTAGAGCTAAGGACACCGACCATCAGCTAATTACCATGCTTTCCAACTTTGGGAAACGAGTTGATGATGTTATGGTCGTTGTCCAGGGTAACTAGGAATTTGGAGAAGGGGAGGATCGTGTTGACCCTATTCCTAGACGGAGGGGCGAGCCAGGTCGCCGAGTATCTCATTGTTTTTGTCATGTGTTCATTTTTATTGTAAAACCTATTCCATTGAAATCTTACGGCCTCGTCTCATGCAGGGAGGGGTTTGAAAAAGGTACTATCTTCAACCCACGACACCGTTCTTTCAGATATTAGGGTTGCTCTCAGGTATTTCGGCCGTCGAAGTCTTCAGAAGCAAGGGAGGGCGGCTCACATTCTGGTTTGTTACGAGCCGACATACACAACCTTCTCGGCGGCGGAAAACATACCGATTCCGAAGGGTGAAGATTCCCTTATTGCTCTTATTCTGTCTGACTTCAAAAACTTGAGGTAGGTAGGCTTTGAAGGGTCCGATTCGGAGCGAAATGAGGTAGCTGAAATCACCGAATCAGATCAATCCGAGACCGAGACTGAGGTATTGGATTCCGCCGATCCTCCATTTACATCGGGACCAGGGAATCTTCCTTCTGCCGACGTTTTTCAACGCTTAGAGGGTCTTCCCGTCATAAACTCCGCGGATATGGCCGGATTGAGTCTGACAAAGCTTGCCAAAAAGGCGAATGCGGAGAGGTTAGCCGCACGGCGAAGAGCGGAGGGCCTTTCGTCTGAAATACCGCCCGCCACCGAATCTCGACTCCCCCTCCCTGTTGCCGAATCAGAGTCCTTGGGGGTTGTAGAGGAGACGGAAAACGGTCAGAATGCCGAATCTCCGTTAGTCGGGGGAGTCGGCCGAAAAGTTGAGGAAAAGGCAGAGAAACGCTCTGCTGACCTTAAAGCCGGTTCAGACGAACAAGGTGGTAAGCGTCCTCGATTGGAGGGATCTAATGAGGTTGTTCCTTTTGTCATTCGTCCAATGGTAAAGGACATGCCAGTTCCCTCTAACACTTCGGCGCTTAAGGATCCAGAAGTCGCATTCGGTGTGGCTACGTCCGTGTCGTTGCCATCTGATATGGAGGCTTTCCGCGTGGAACCAGATCTGAATGCGACAGCACTAGCCGCGCAATCGGCATTTCTGGTACGTATTCTGACTTTTCTTCACTTTATCCAAGTATTGTGGAGGTTATGTTTTTGGGTTCTTCCTTTGCAGACCGTCGGAAGGATAGCCGACATGGGACGTCAGCATCTCGACGCCGTCAAACAGATTGACCGCTTACGAAAGCAAGTAGAGGGCCAGAGGAAGAGGGCTGAGGATGCAGTTTTGAGAGCGAACAAGGAAGCTTCTCGGGCCGAGGCCGAGGTAGAAAAGACTCGCATTGCAAATCAATCCCGAGCGGACGCCGAGAAAAAGGCGGACGCGAGCGAAACGACGCTGAGATTGTCCCAGAAGGCGGTTGCCAGCGTGGAGGCTGAGTTGGCTGACATGAAGGCGGCTGCTTCCAAAGTATTCGAAGCCGGGAAAGATGCTGGGCTGCCGAATATGTGGACCAGGTCCCGCGGTTGAAAACAGGGGGTTCAAGCATGGCTGGCACAAAGCCCTTGCTGCAGCTGGAGTTTCACTGACTATGCCAGTGCCGTTTGAGCAAGTGGATGTCGAGCCGTTGGAGACTGATTCCGAAGGCTGAGCTGGGCAATTGACTGTTAGGATTTCGCAAATGTATTAGGATTTCACAAATGTATTGTTACAATTGTTTTGTCAGACATTTTTGTGCGGGCTTATAGCTTATTTATTTTGCATATATAAAATGTCATGAGTTGTGCTCAATTTGCTGATGAAGAATGATATTACTTAATTTTGAGCCCGGACATCGGACTAAGGAATCTGCCCTTGCCTTAGCCAGGGGCTGTAGACGTCCCCGAACGCATCCCGGGGAAAGGAGTGCGAGTCCCCCCGTTCTGGTTCGATATTGGGTCACTACAGTTCGAAGGACTCAAATGTCACGGTTCTCAATCTTGAACCAAAGAGTCCAAATCCGGCAAATCGTTTTGGAAAACAGATTTTTTTGAAAGAAGTGCCAAACATGGACTGCTTTGCCAGATACAGAGTCGCCACCTAAATATTTTTTAAATGGGAAATTTAGGAAACCCTGACTCGGTGCAAAGGCCACGTGTCCGTCATCACCAAAGTTGCTCTGCTCGGGAACTTGGGTACGATTGGGGAAGGTCACTTCGTGAGCACACCCGCTCGCCCGGTCAAAGACCGGCCTCTACTAACCATGAATATCTGTTTTGAAAACATTGTGAGTTCTTGATTCCGGTTATTAGCCTAGTTTACTATGTGATGCTCGCAGCAATACAAGTATAGACTGGATCGCCTGAATTGGAACAAAACATTTCATGTTTGTTTGTTTGAAAATGGTTTGATGGTGCTACCCGCAGGTAGGCTAAGACGTGGATTTGCCACCCTCGGGTGGGCTTAGAAAACATGATTTTGCCACTATCTAGTGGGCTTAAAACAAACATTTGATGAATTGTTCCAATTCAAGTAACCCAACCTCCACCCACAGGCATTCAAGGCAGTTATATCACATAAGCACATAGCCTCATGGTAAGCATGCTATTCATGGCAGTCACTCACACGCATGCAAGGATGCTAAAGCATAAAACTCACCGAGTACTCCAAGCCAAAACAGAAACCGATTAGAAATCATGCATGATCCTAATATACAGAATTGCCTAATGCAACACATGCAAAGATGCAACTATAGCAGGCTCGGCTATTCTAAACATGGCATATGGAATGCTACAGCTAACACGTATTCAATTTGGAATTGAAATACAAATGCAGTTTGTATGATGCGCCGAGCCCGGTGCGTGCAAAACAGATGAATGATGCAAACATGCTGTCATACTGTATGCTAATTGAAATATGCCCTATATCTAACCATCATAAGCGGGTAAATAAAAGGGAGAAAGACGTGGGGTTGGAAGACATACATCACACTCACCCACACTTATTACAATTATGCCCTCGCGCAGAGGGTCCGAATAAATAATACAGTCCGAATAAAAGAATAATACAGTCCGAATAATACAGTCCGAATAATATACAAATTCCTAATTAATTAACAAATTAACTAAGAAAAACTGTAAACTGGCATGCAAGCCAGGGGCTGCCTCACTTCCGCTGAATGATGTATGCTGGGCTGCCTTTTCGGAAATCCACTGGGATGCCCAATTAGCCTCTGTTTGCAATGTTCCTCGAAATGCGTGCCAAGCCTCGGAAGACTGCTGATTCTTGATATGCTGCAACAGAGAGCAGGAAAGGGGCATAGCAATGTATTTCACAATATATGCATGCCTCGATCCTCGTGCCACCAATCACGCATCTCGATGCATGATGGCCGAGGAGTCGGATTGCACAACTCAATATAGGATGAATGCAGATGAATGCTACAACAAAACCTAACTCCATCATGGGTAATCCGGAGTGTCGGTGACTTGGGAATTGAGACCCGTTCCGTCACTCGGAGTACGAAACGTGCCTCGTTTTCCGTGCCCGGGCTAACTCCTATCCCGAACACGATGCAATATGCATGATATGCATGAATGCAACTAAAATACAATCCTAGCATGCACAATGCTATGAAAATGAGATGCCTCGAAATGCGTGCACACGGGCACGCAAACCGAGGCGATGATCCTAAGGCATGAAATGGCATACGCAATGCCAATTGGACTTACACTAAAACGAGTGACCTCAGCCACACTCACATAAGAGGCCGACGGATAAAAAAGAAGTGCCTCGAAATGCGTGCACACGGGCGCGCAAAACCGAGGCGATGGCCCCAAAGGCATGAAATGGCATGAAAATATGATATGCAAAACATGCAAATGAAATTTCAGCACTGAAATGTGGGGGAAAACAGCCCCGAAAACATGGCCAAAGTGCACCCGAAGCATGGAATGATCCCGAAATGCGATATTAGGCACCCGAAATGGCCTATAGCTATGCATGCATGCACAATATGGACATGGAATGAAAATACAGTAGCAAGACAGCCCCAAGACAAGCATTTTCAGTCATAAAAAGGGTTAAACAGCAAGCACACATAGGATTAAGCAAGAATGCAAAAATGGCCCCGCAAGAGGGGTATTGAAGCAAGTGATACATGCGATGCCCAAATGGAAAAGTACCCTTCTACAACACTGATGAGGGACTAAAAATATGAACATTTACAGTAGATGACATCCCCCAACTCAGTATGAAAACATGCTAAAAATGTCATGCAAGAACTAGGATACATAAGGCTATAACATGAGGTACCCCAAACATTCATCAAACCAGCAAAGACCCTTAATGAAATATGTCAAGAAGATCAAAATATGACTCTTTCCAGTTCTGATGATGGCCGAAAACAGAAGCTAGATAAGCTTAAAAAAGCATGCAAAAATGGGGGTCAAAGAGGGGTATAATGACAAGTATAACATGGAGACCCCCAACAAGGTTGATCCCTTCTACAATGTTGTAGAGGGACACAAAATAAGCTTACTCACAGTTCATGACATGCTCCAAAATTTACATATAGGCCAAACAAATCATGCAAATTTACGGTAAATTGGAGGAATTGTGAAGCAAGTGCAAGATAGGGGGCCCAAACAGGGTTGAGCCCTTCTTCAATGTTGAAGAGGGGCTCAAAATAGGCCCTCTTACAGTTTACATTATGCTCGAAAACAGATCACTCATAGGCTAGAAATTTCATGCAAAATATTGGCATATAAGATGATATTGAAGCAAGTGCCAAATGGAGGGCTCAAACAGGGTTGAGCCCTTAAACAAACATGAAGATAAGCTCAAAAGAGTGACCCTTTCAGTTAGGGTCGGAGCCTAAAACAGTGAGAAAATAGGCTTAAGAAATGAGGCAAGAAAGTGCTACAAAAGAGGGAGATTGAGACTTACCCTTGTAGACAAGTCTTGGCTGCCTTTTGCTTGAAGAATGGATGCCTTCTAGCTGCTGGAAAGCTCTCCTTGCTGCTGGAAATGGAGTAGTGGTGGTGATGCTTGGTAGTATGAAGAAATGGAGTTGGAACTTGGAGTTTGGAGCTTGAAATGAGAGAGATTGGGAGAGGCATGCAGAGGCTTCAAGGGTTTTTGTCAACCCTAAAATCAGGTTTTGGAGCTGGTTATATAGCCAAAAGGGGGGAGAAAGGGAGGGAAAAAGTGAACCAAGCTTCCCTCCACCAGCTGTCCCCCGGATACAGATCTTTTTGGAAAAAAAGGTGCACAGCTTAAAGTACACAGCATGGGGATCATGGCCGGCCATGTATCTTTGCTGCAGGTGGCCGGCCGGCCACCCCCTATGGCCGGCCGGCCAAGGGTCAAAATGGGCCAAATGAATTAGTGGCCGGCCACCAGGTATTGGTGTCCTCCCAGGTGTTCTCAACACAACCATGTGGTTCAAATTGGCAACTCTAAAACAGGAGAGAGAATAGGCCACTTTAAAGAGGGGTTCAAAAGGGTCAATAAAATTACTGGCCGGCCATGTGTTTTTAGGATCCTCCCATGTGTGTACAACACAAATATGTGGTTTTGGCTCGAAGAAAATGGCCCTAGGGTGTTCAACATTAGCCCGGAAGTGAGAAAACGGGCGTCGGAGGGGCGCCGGAAGAGCATAACTGGTTGCTGAGACAATTGCTGGCCTCCCACCCTCCAGTGATCTTCCTGGTGATAAAACAGAGGTACCTGCCAAAAATGAACAAAAACCGATGCAAAACGAATGCTCGGGGCCAAAACGCGCAGTTCGGGATCCCGAAAATAGGCCGTTAAGCACCGAAAGTGGCATTCGGCCACGAAGTGGGTATCTAAGACCCCAGTGTCCCTCGAAAGGGAGTAAATGAGATGCATGCCAAAAACCGGAGGAATCGGAGATGGTTGGGTGGTCCCGAACCGAGGCACACGGCCTGACGGCTCCGAAAACCGGGAACCGGGCTCCGAAATGGGCAAAATGGCCTACGGCCACGAAATGTAGCCCACGGCCACTGAGAGATGGTCTACGGGACCTCTCCCTCCCCTCAGGAAAGAAAACAGAGAAACCGAGTCCGGTTCGCAAACCGAGGCAAGGCACAGAAGAGAGTTCGGAAGTCCGGAGGCAGGGCTCACGGCCGCGACTCTGAGACTTCTGAACGAGCACAATATGCAACATCACCGAGCGCTCAATCGGTGACGTCTGAGTCTTAAGGTCGGTCAAAAATGGGGTGTCTACAGTTGCCCCTCTTTGACAGAACTCGGAAGTCACAAGTGACGGGAGTGAATGTCAAAGCCCAGAGACGACCCATTTTTGACAAGGCCGAAGACTTAGACAATCATACAAGATGAACAGAGATATGCGCCCGCAGGCGTGCCCGCAGGCAAAGGGGGGGCAAAATGCAAAGCGATATGCACGGAGCCAGATGTAACTTGATGATCATGCAAGTGCAGCAAGCTGTAATGAAGCAAGTATTCGCAAATAGATGCAACAGTTTTAAGCAAGAATGCAAAGCAACAACTACATTTCATGCAGTTAGGAATGCGGAGAATCATTCAATTCTCGTCGCGTCTCACACGGAAAAGATACGATACCTGCGCGATTCGTCTGGTCGCACCAGCCTCAAATGAACCGTACATACAATATCGTGCCTGCAAAAGAGAGAAATTCAACAAGAACAATATGCTAACAACATATATTCAATGTGATTCCTGTGGTTCCGAAAGTTTGACACACAGTGTCGGCGAGTGAATGCAACACAATGCGAGAAAGGAACACGCGTGACAACGCACGCTCAAGCACAGAGGTATGGTACACCAAGAAATCATGCATGACAATGCAAAATGTTCATGAGAATGCAAGTTATATGCACAACAATGCAAAACGAGCACGAATCAGGGTGCCCGTTTGTTGCGAACAACGAGTAAGGAAACGCGCATTTCGGCGAAGGCAACTCAATCGCGGCCTCGGGTTCACCTCCCGGAGAGGTTACAACATGCTCAAAAAGGATACACTTTGATTTTGATGAGTAATGATGAGACACATGTCAGAAATTGCAGCTGAAGTTCCGGCGGAGCAATTTCGCGCCAGAAGTACACTTTTCTTGAACTTTTTCAGGTCCCGGGAACTCCAATCTTCCTCAAAATTTGCAGAGAGCTAGGGGGGATGTGGGGGACATGGCCGGCCAGGTGGTTGCCCAAGGGGAGGCTGCCGGCCAGGAACCAAAAAGCAAATGGCCGGCCAGCTAGGAAAGGTGGCCGGCCGGCCACCTGCACAAAATGAGGGGCAATTTTGTCTTTTGCCTCATTTTCTATATATATCCTCATCCATTCAATCCGAAATCACTCCCACAGGTGCGAAATTTTCTCCTCTTGCCTCCCAAACCATTTTTTCTTTCAGATCTGCACTTTATATGCGCTTTTCAGCCTCCCACGCAAGTTGTTTTCGCGAAATCTTTCAGTTTTAAGCACTTTGAGTCGATTAAATTTTGATTTCGGGGCTTCTTTTCTCATTTTCACCACTTGAGGTAAGTTTGTCTCAATATTTGGAAGATTTTCTCGGGAGTTGACTTTTGTTGACTTTTTCGTTTCCCGGGAGTTGACTTTTGTTGACTTTTTCCAATTTTGGCTCATTTTTGCTCATTTTTGCTCCTTTTGCAGATTTCTTGAAATGGCGGGTGATTACCCTCATGGTGGAGGTCCTCCAGGTGCCGGGGATGATTTTGATATCATGGCACCCCCGAGAGTCCGCCTTTTATTCCGGGAGATACGCCCCACCGGTACATATGCTTCCGCGGGCCGTTTTTCGTCGTTTCACACTGAGTTCAATGACCGGGCACCCGGGGATTTACTTCTGCGAGAGCCGGAGCAGCACCTCTCTCACGATGCACGAGAGGTATTTTACTTTATTTTCTGCATTTTTCGTGCATTTTGTAGCTTTGCCATGCTTGAACACACAGTTTTAGCTTATGACATAGTACTTTGTTTGCATTCTGAACATGTGACTTAAACACTTGAATTGCTGAACACACGGCTCATTGACTGATTGATTGTGAACACACGGTACACATTAGTTAAGAATTGAACATACGGCTCATACACTGATTTGTCGAACACACAGCCCGAATTTGAAGGTGAGCACACCGCACACACTGATTAAGAGTAGAACACACAGTCCCAAACTCCGATTTTCTGAACACACACAGCCCAGGTCGATGGTGAACACACAGCCCACACTGATTAAGAGTAGAACACACAGTCCCAAACTCCGATTTTCTGAACACACAGTCCAAGTCGATGGTGAACACACAGCCCACTAATTTTTTCTGAAATTTGAACACGCAGCCCAAATACCATTTCTGAACACGCAGCCCAGATTTAAGTGAACACACAGCCCACTGATTAGGATTGAACACGCAGCCCAAATGCAGATTTACTGAACACGCAGCCCAGATTAAATTAAAGTGAACACGCAGCCCACTGATTAGGATTTGAACACGCAGCCCAAACACAGATTTACTGAACACGCAGCCAGATAAAATTAAAGTGAACACGCAGCCCAAAACACAGATTACTGAACACGCACGCAGCCCAGATATAAATTAAAGTGAACACACAGCCCACTGATTAGGATTTGAACACGCAGCCCAAACACAGATTTACTGAACACGCAGCCCAGATTTGAAGTGAACACACAGCCCACTGATTAGGATTTGAACACGCAGCCCAAAACACAGATTTACTGAACACGCAGCCCAGATTTGAAGTGAACACACAGCCCACTGATTAGGATTTGAACACGCAGCCCAAAACACAGATTTACTGAACACGCAGCCCAGACATGAAGTGAACACACAGCCCACTGATTAGTTTCATTTGCACACCTGCTACTTTCATTTCATTTGCACACAGCTACTTCATTTCATTTGCACACAGCTCTTCGTTCATTTGCACACAGCTCATTCGTTTCATACTGACACATGCATTCATTCTGAATGCAGGTTGGCTCTCGCGCCGTGCGAGGATATGGCTCCACTGCTGCGAGAGAGTGGTACGCCGAGCTCCCCGAGGCTGTCCGGGATTTGGTTGATTCAGCAGGGTTCGGGGCTTCTGCATGGGATTATCACATTGTCCTGCCAGTAGGACATTGTTAGCTGCTTTGGTGGAGAGATGGTGGGACACCACCAATTCTTTCCATTTTTTCTGCTACCGGGGATATGACCATGACTCCGCTAGATTTTGCCGTACTCACCGGCCTAGACATAGGCAGTTGGCCCATACCTTATGACGAGGATATGGGAGAGTGGGAGGCCGCTTGGGTACATCTATTGGGGGCTCGCCCACCTTAGACAGAGCTTCCGGGAGAGTCC